>VDFB02137365.1:27850380-28078225 GCA_007258455.2 Sequoia sempervirens | reverse complement strand
AAATAGGACCAAAAATATTAGATGTCTCATTCTCCATCATCTCGTAGTTAGACCAATTTTGTGTGAAACTAGGCCATCCATGGCTTCACTCCATGAAATTTGTCCCTTCGATTGTGCATAAATGTTTTAAGTTTCCCTTTGACAATGAAGTATTCACCGTCTACCATAGTGGCTTTAACCCATTGTCCTCTAAAGGTAAATTTTCCTTAGATTCCTTTTTTCCTAAGCCCATAGAACCTAATAAACCATGAAAAGACTTCTTTTTCTTGTCTTATCAAAAGTTCAAGGCAAAGAAGATAGCAGAACTATCCGTCGGAAACATGTCCACATCCACCACCAAGCCTACCGTCCTAGAAAAAACCATGATTGAGCCTAAAGAAATTCCAAACAACCAAGAACAACCTAAAAAGAAACCTTCCCCTAACTCCTACAAAAGACCAAGAGACAATGAAAACAACCCCGTCACACCTCCTAGAACAAAACAGGTTTACAAAGTCAAAGAGAAAGTGGTTGAACAACCTCGGGTGGTTCCTTTCGTTCCTCCCCTTAGGGAAGAAAATAAACCTTTGGTCGATCAACCCACTCCTACAAAAATGCAACTTGAAAAAAAAACTAAAAGAAATAGAGGTACTAGAGAGCGTAGGTTTAGACATTGTTCCCTTGCATGCAGGATACATGAAGAATTAAACAAATAAAATCAAAATCCAAACTCAATTGAAGCAATTCACATGACCAAACTCCACAATAAAACAATCCAATATAGCAACCGCAATAAGAGTTGAGCTCTTCTATGGACATTATCCTTTGATTTCCTTTTATGATTAACTTGGACGATGATGACAATGTTGTTAAAATTGATGAAGAGGTGCATAATGAATTGAACACATTGTTTTCCTCTTACATGAGCTTAAATGGAAAATCTCCTACAAAGAGTGTTGAACCTGGTGCTACCCCTAGTTTGGCACTTGCTCTTGTCTCTTTGGCTAGTTGCCCGCCTTCGGTATACAATGAACATGATTGGGAGGTAGATGACTTGCTTTAGGTTGACTCACTTGTTCCTTACTAGTCTTTTTCAATTTTTAATTTTAATTTTATTTTGCGTGATTGCATGTGTGTAATGTGATCCCCTGTGATGTTTTGTTTGATGTTATCTCTCTTTGTGACATTCCTCTAATTGTACCTTCATTCTTCTCCATGTGATAAATCTTTAATCTTTTCCCTTTTTATCTCTTTCACATTTGTCTTATGTTCTCCTTTTGGGGATGACACAAGGCATTGAGACATTCATGTCTCTTCCATGTTGACCCAAAAGGCTTTTTCCTTTTCGCTTTTCTTTTCTTTGTCTTGTGTTTTCCTTTTGGGGATGATGCAAGGTGTCAAGACATTCATGTCTCTTCCATGTTGACCCAAAAGGATTTTTCCTTTTCGCTTTTCTTTGTCTTGTGTTTTCCTTTTGGGGATGACGCAAGACATCGAGACACTTGTGTTTCTTCCATGTTGACCCAAAAAAAAAAAATGTGTTTTCACTCTCTTTATGTCATTCTTCCAGTTCTATGTGTATTTCCAGGGAATGATGGCAGTTCTGAGCTCTCTAAAAATATTGTAGAAAAGAACATACTAACCCCAAATCCATAAATTCCTTATGTGTTTGGAGTTTCTCATTTTTGGGGCAACCCATCTCTTCTCTTTTATTTTGCATGATGTAGCCTTACTTGGAAACATATGACTTGGCATATAAGGCTTTCCAATTTATTACTTGTGTCTTTTTTGTTTGCATTTATCATTTTCTAATTTAAATTAATTTCGCACAACATGGTGTTTAGCAATTTCTTTAAAGTGGGGGCATACATTAACATTATTCTTCAACATTTTTCTTTTTCATGGTTCATGGTGCAGTCTTCTTACTTTATATGATGCATTTTTTTCTTTGTGGATGACATTGGGTGTGATTTCTTTCAAGAGTGTGATCTCTCTTAGCATATTACATTCCTCTTAGTGGCTTGATGTGATGCATTTCATCCCCTAAGTTGTGAATATTTTATTCTTTGATTGGTCCTCTCTTGGAGACATTAGGCAAAATTTTCCCTAAGGACCTCGCATGAACTAAGCAACACTCCTTTGGACATTTTTTTTTTATATTTTTCATTTTACATGTTGCATTTATATGGCCACCTTGCATAACACAACTTGCATGCCTATGGAGCCATCCTGTTTGTTCATGAGTTCTAATAATACAAAGCGTTTCTTGTCTCATGAAGCTCGAAAACCATTTTTGTGTGGTGCCTTATTAAAGTTATCAATAGGTATAACTTTGGTATGGTTTGAGTGGGAAGCTTGACTGAGGCATGACTTTCCCTATAGTCACTTTCATGTGTGTATGAGTGCATACCATCCATGAGTGTATGTGTCTCACCCTCTTAGGAATTCTCACCTAACATACAACCTAAAGTTCTGTTGTCTTAGAGTGAGTATGTATTTTTTAGAAAAACAACCTAGATCTAATCCACAGTGCATTGGAAAAACTATCGAAGCTTGATCCACCAAATTTTTCTTTTTCATGTTGTTTCATTTTCTTTTTGTCTTTGAAATTACATGCTTGTGCTTTGTTGTTACTCTTTATAATTTCAAGTGTGTTCCTTTTGTGCTTATGTTGGTTTGCCATAGGACCTTGGTCCTGGGGGCTTATGCACCCCCCTTGTTCATGGTTGTCCTATCTTACCAACATTGGTACATTTGAACCCCCCTTGATCATTATTACATTTGGTCTACTTTGGTGTGAGTTTGAAGCAAGCTCCTCCTCTCACTAAAGTTGGGGCTAGATGTAATGACAGAAAAAGGTCACCTTAACTTGGCCTTGATTTAGTGTTGTAATATGCCTAACATATTCACATTAGGTATTGGGCCCTTGTGAACTAAATGAGCATCAATGGTACCTTTCTTAAGTGTTTTAAAGTGTTATAACACACTTTTATACTTTTCTAAGGTCTTGTTAATGAAATACACCTATTAAATCTCTTTTGTGCATTAATATTGCCTTATTTTAAAGTGTTGTAAAGTTTTATAACATACTTTCACACTTCTCTAGGCTTGTCAATAATAATTGGGCTTTGTTATGCTTTAATTGGACCTATTTTACATCCACAAGCCTCATTTATGTGTATTTTCAAGGATAATCCTGACAAAAACTTTTAAAACATCAAAATCCTGAAAACCCACCTCAAAAAGCTAAGATGGGACTCATTTGCCATTCTGAGTGAATGAGTCCCCTTAGGTGGGACCCATTCACCCAGAGTGGAAAATGATTCCCATTTTAACTCAAAATCAAAATTAATTTAAATCTTTGATAGGATTTTATTCTCCTAGATCCAATGTCAGCTTTGTAGTGTTGTAATTTTGGGAATTCTTGCATAATTGAGTATAAATACAAGGTTCTTTCACTCATATTATCACCTAGCATTCAAGAGCATTCAAGGGTAGATTATCAAGTATTTTAGAGCAACATTCAAGTGCCAATCATCATGTCAAAGATTTCATCCATCATGTTTGTTATTGTGCTAACAATTGTGATGTATTGTGCTAACAATTGTGATGTAGGATTTTATGATTCAAGCAAGTTTTTCATGCAAAATCAACATCATTCAAGCAAGAGTAAAGAGTCACATTTTTATTGCTAGGGTTTGGTGAGTTGCAACATTGTTAATTTTTTATTCATCATTCTCCATTCATATTTTCTTTCATTTCATGGTTTAAATACCAACAAGGGGGTTGACCAATAAAAACCCCTATCCATTAACCTCACAACATTTTCCCCTCTCCTTTTTGTGTGATTTGTAGGTCTAGGTTACAAATTTCCTAAGGAGCAAGCTTAGAGAAAAGTTGCAAGTTGTTCAAATTTGTCAAAGTTGTCATCAAGCCTCGGAGAACCTTGGAGAAGACCTACAAGTTGCAAATCAAAGATTAAGATCCGGAAACCAATGAGGAAGGACAAAGTAGATAGAGAAGAGTAGGATTAGCTTTTGAAGCTTTAGAAAAGCCTAACTAGAAGGATTCACCACTTCTGGCGAATAAGTCCCAGTTCTAGACATTTTTTTAGGACTTTGCATATTTGGATACCCTTTTGGAAAAAACCTCTTCCTGCATAGTTTCCTAGAAATAGGACTGATTCTCCCAACTTAGCAAATGAGTCCTAGTCAGTAAAAGCAGATTTTTTAGAATTCCAAATCTTGATTTTTTCTTCCCTGAATTCCCAGGAGAAAACTTTCTATTTTACAACTTTTTGTGTTGTTTTGTTCACTTTTCTAGGTCAATTAGTACCAGTTTGAATTCAATTAGGGTTTTTTATTACATCTTGCAAGTTTAAACTTGGTGTTGAATCCCTTTATAGCTTGCATTCAGTCCCTAGGACAACCCTACTATAATATTTCTTTCCCCTTTTGCATTGAGATCTTTAGGGTTGCCCTTGAATGAAATTGGAGGAATGTGTATGCTCTATGACCAAAATCATATGATAGCACCATCCCACAAATTCATCTTTTTTTCTACTAGAAGGACATATGGAAATGTCTATCAACTCAAGGGTGTTGGTGTTCATTGCTTTATGACTCAGATTAATGAAAGATAGCTATTGCATAGGAGGATGTGTCACATTAATTTTTGTAATCTAATAAGAGTCAAGTTAGTTCAAGCTATGAGAGATCTGCCAAAGATTATAAATCCTATCAATGATGTCTACAAGGATTGTCAGATTGGAAAGAAAACTAGAAGTTTCAATGGTACAAAGAACAATCTACTACTAGATTGTTAGAGTTGGTGCATAAAAATATTTGTGGTCATACAAGATTAAGAAGTATTCAAGGTGATAGGTATTTCATGCTTTTGATTGATGATTATTTTAGAATGACATGGGTTTCTTTTCTCAAAGAAAAATTTGAATTTCTGGAAAATTTTAAATCATTTAAAGGTATGCTTGAGAATGAAATGGACATGAAAATCAAGTGTTTGAGGTCTGAAAGAGGTGGAGAGTTCACCTCTAATAAATTTAATATATTTTGTGATAATCATGGCATAAAGAGGCACTTGTCTTCCCCTAGAACTCCTCAGCATAATGGAGTGGTTGAAAGGAAAAACATGACTATTCAAGAAGCTGTAAGGACTATGATGAAACAAGTGAACCTACTGAATTTATATTAGAGAGAAACAATTCATATTAAACACAAAATATTCACATCCACCTCTACATCCTGGTATTAAACACCAAGATTTTTCTTATGAAGTTTAAGTCAGTTTTCTTTTTCTCACCACCAAACCATGCTACCACAAAAAATTGCTTGATCTTTACTATTGACTATCACCACCAATCCATTATTTCAACTCCCATCAAAGGTATTGGCTCTCCAATCTTACTTGTGAACTACCTCAACTGAAAACTTATTTAATTTCTATTATATCTTCTAATCTTTCAACATCACAATCTAACTTAGAATTCACATTGATCCCTTCATTATTACTCTCGTATTTTTCTTTTTCTCTACACATTTTTAATATTATCCATATTTTCATCTTTTTTTAATATTAATTAAATATTATTTACTTTATTTAATAATTCAAACTTTTAATTCACCTTATTATTTCCCTTTTTAATACAATTCTTGATTTAACATACTTTTTAAAAACTCAAACACTATAAACGGCTATTGAATCCTCTCCCTTATTAGCTTCATTCAATGCTTCATATCACTCTAAAAGTTCTTGTCAAAAATTTAGACAAGATTAACTTGGTCAATATTGGTTTTGCTTTAATATTTACCTCAGAAGCTCCTGTAACTAAATATAGGAAAATTTATAGTCAAAATTCATTTTTTTCACCTCTTGAGCATAATGGTGAGGTCCTTTTAGCTTCAAAATTTACCAAAAATTCAACTAGCTCCAAAATCTCCCAAAAAAGATGAAGATCCCTAATTGAAAAAAGAGAATGGATTGTTGAATCCAAGATCCAATACCATGTTATATTTATGAAAAATGCACACAAATCATGACCAAACAACAAATGAGAACACCTTCAATGCATGAGAGTGACATATAATTATTTTCTATTTCCTCGAAAAGAAATAAGTTACAAAATGAAATAATACAATGAAACAGAGTGCTTATTAGAGAACACCCTAAATGATAAAGGGATTAGATCATGGAAAGTTTCACCATCCTATATGATGAGACAAAATGTTCTAATAATAGCTCACTCTAATAAAATAAAAAATCAATCCTAAGATTAGCTTAAGTGCATGGAATGAAACTATCCTATTATTCAATTAAAGATTAATTAATTATTAGCTAATAAATGATTACTCTAACATTTTTTTATATGGCTTCATATGGAATCCAATTTATAGATTTTTTGGTAATAAATTGGATGGTTAGGATTAAAAGATGAGATCAATAACTCATTATGGTTGAGATCCACGAGAATATGGGAGTAAGAAAAGTGTCCTCATTTGGTTGGAGGAGATGGAGGTAGAGGGATTGAGGAGAAAATTAAGGGTGGAGATTCTCCTTAGTAAGATTAGATGGAGAATATTGAAGGGGTACTTTGGATTAATTTTGAGGGATGGGCATGCCCTTTGATACACTAAGGATAAATATTGAGGAAAAGATGATTTTTATAGTAGATATCTTCAAAAAAGAATTTATATTCATGTTCTAAATATCACCCAAATCAAAAAATCCTATTGTATGGAAGTTAAGGTAGCAAAAAAACTCTCTACACTAATCTTGAGAGGAGAATAATGAAAAAACATTTATAGCTCTTTAATAGTTACAAAAAATTAAATATCATAAATATCATGTATACCATGACACAATGATTTATGTGGGGAAATCCCTTCTGGGAGAAAAACCCCACACTCCAAAAGCCACCCAATATATTATTCAGTAAATCACAAAGATTACAATATACTTGTAGAGAAAGCTTCTCACAAGAGTATCACCACTCAGAGATCAAGCGACAACATGACCGCTACTAGAATCTCAGAAGACATTACCATCTCTGTCTACGGTAGCCATAAGGCAACACCCTCATAAAATAGCATTACATTCTAGGGCAAGACAGGCCAACAAAATATCCACCATTAGATCTAAAACCTAATAATTAATTGTCTAGATTTACAATGTATCATTTATCTAATCTATGTCGGCCATTTTAGAAGTTTTTTGAAAAAGTTAACAAAAAATTATTTATGTATGCATCCCACTCTCCCCCCCTTATGCCATTGTATACACCTATCGGTATAACTAGGAAATATATATACATCCTATCAATAATTAATCGTTATATAATTGAAAGTTTGAGACACATTTTCCCAACATATCTCTCGCTTGTCGAACACCTTGCAAGAGCAATATGAGGGAGTAAACATTGTCTCTTAATTGCTAGGGGCCAAAAAGACCATAGTCTCTAAACACCATATGAAATTCTCTATGCTCATATTCTTAGCTAAAGAATCAACAACATTCATTGAAGTCTATAAATTAACCAACTTCACCCTGCCATCTTTGACCATATCTATAACAAAATGATATTGTACATCAATGTTCTTGGTCCTGGCATGAAATGTCAAGTTCTTGGATAGACATATCACACTCTGATTGTCGCAATAAATTTTCATTGCACCATGTTTTATTCCAATATTTGAGCATAGTCTCTTAAGAAAAATGGATTCTTTACAAGCATGAGTACCTTCCATATTCTTTTCTTCAATAGTGGAAAAAGCAACCATAGCCTATTGCTTACTCATCCAACTAATTGCACCACCAAATAAAGTAAACACATAAGCACTAGTGAATTGTCTTCTATCAAAATCACCTACCCAGTATGAATCCACATAACCATGAATATCAAGGGAAACCTCATCTTCAGTCACATTACTACGATAACATAAGGAATAATATGAGGTACCACACAAATATCTGAAGACTCTTTTAACTGAATCCCAATGAACTCTACTGGGATTAGACATATATCTAAAAAGAACTCCCACTACTTGGGAAATGTCTGGTCTAGTACAAACCATAACATACATCAAATTTCCAACTGCACTCTAGTAAGGCACTCTACTCATTTTTTCCATCTCTAATGGAGATGTTGGACAATATGAAATAGATAACTTTGTTCCAATAGAAAAGGGAACACATAATGGTCTACAATCCTGCATGTTAAATCTCAGTAAAATTGAATTGGCATACTTACTTTGGCCAAGCCATAGCTTTCTATTCACTCTATCTCTTTTAATTTCCATCCCAAGAATGTGTCTAGCTGCACCAAGGTCTTTAATTTTAAATTTAGTAGCAAGATGAGATTTAATTTATGAAATCATACTTTTCCCTTTGCCAATAAATAGGAAATGATCACTATAAGTTTTATAATAAACACAGTGATCAGAATTAGAACTCTTAAATCCAAAACTCAACACGTATGTATCAAATTTTTGGTACCACATCCTAGGACTTTGTTTTAAGCCATACAAATATTTATTGAATTTTCAAACCATTTTACTTTTACCTTTCACCACATAGTGCTCTGGCTATGTCATATAAATATCCTCCTCCAAATCACTGTTAGGGAAAGCAGTTTTCACATCCATTTGCCGAACCTCTAAATCATAAGTAGCAACAATAGCAAGAAAAAATCTAATGGATGTCATTTTTGCAACATGAGAAAATATCTCACCATAATCAACATACTCAACTTGAGAGTAACCTTTCACAACCAACCTTACCTTGTACTTCTCAATACCTCCATATGAACCAAGTTTTTTCTTAAACACCCATTTTCAACCAACAAGTTTCCATCCTTAAGGAAATGGTACAAGATTTTGGGATGTATCATTCTTTTTCAAAGATGTCATTTCTTCATCCATAGCAATCTTCCAGGATTATGCATCATTCATACCTAATGCCTCTTCTATAGATTTGGGTTCATCTATGTTAGTATTCAAAGGAAAAATACATCTCCAATCATCAAGTGTATAACTTTTAGGTGGTTGTCTATTCCTTTTAGACCTATGAACAAGGTGAGTTGGAGGTTGTTCCTCCTCTTCTAAAGATAGAGCTAGATGATCTCTCCTTAACTTCTTTTCTATCTGTGAGCCTCGATTCAAATTTCTCAGGTGTAGAAGGAAATTGAATCACATCTTCCTGTTTACTTTTTTCTGGTTGCAATGTAATAGAAGAAGGCTTAGTTTCTCTAAAAATACACTTCTACTATATATTACCTTTTGTGCAACAGATTCCCAAAGCTTGTATCCTTTCACACCATAATTGTATCCGATGAAGATACATTTAAAATCCTTGTTCTCCAACTTTATTCACTTCTCCTTTCACACATGTGCGTATGCCTCACAACCAAAAACTCTAAGAAGTCTTAATGAAGGCTTACGACCCAACAATGGCTCTATAGGAATCTTATCAACAAGAGCTGATGTTGGAGACTTGCTAATCAAGTAACAGGTAGTGGAAATAGCTTCAACCAAAAAACTTTGTTCTAGGCCAACACCACTCAACATATTCCTAGCCTTCTCCATGATTGTCCTATTCATTCTTTCTACAACTCCATTCTATTGTGGAGAATACAGAATTGTCTTTTTACTATGAACACCACAATCTTTATAGAATCTATCAAAATCATTAGAGAAAAATTCACCACCATTATCAGTCCTCAAAAAATTTATTTTCTTTCCAATTTGCAACTCAACCATTGCTTTAAATTCTTTAAATTGAGTGAAAACTTCAAATTTACTCTTTAGAAAATATACCCATGTCCTTCTACTATAATCATCAATAAATGAAACATAATGCATGTGGATTTACCAATCGAAGGAACATCTATATGACCAAACACATCAGAATGAATAAGATCCAACACACCACAAGCTTTATGAGAACTCAAGTAAACTTGAAGGTGGTTTTGTTTTCCATAAATGCAATGCTCACAAAAATCAAATTCAAGATTACAATCAGACATACCTTCAACATGGTTTTTATTTTTCAAGGTCCTTAGATCCTTTTCTCTAATGTGGCCAAGTCTTTGGTTCCATAACATAGTTTTCTTTGTAGGTAACTTTGTCTTAGAAGAAAGAGCAGCCTTGGGTACCCAAAATCCATGACCATCTATTGAAGGTGAAACCCTCACTTCTTCCACAGACTTTCTTTTCATAGAAGTACTATTGCACTCAATCGTGCATGCATCAAGCTTATACAATGTGTCGTATTTGAAACCTCTAGCAATCACCATATAACCTCTAACCATCTTGCATCCTACATCAAAAAATACTACCTACACACCTGCATCAATTAATTTTCTCACATATAACAAATTTTGTGCTAATCCAAGGATATGCAACACATCATTAATCCTTTTTATTCTACCATCATGAAACTTTATTTTAACTTTACCATGACCAACAATGTCTAAATGAGAATCATCACCCAAGTACAACTTACCTCCATCAAATTCTCCATATTCAGAAAACCAATCTTTATTAAAGGTCATATGGAAAGATGCACCAAAGTCAATTCACCATGCATCACTACTTGCATGAGTTGCCAAAGCTGTAATGAATGTGTCACCATCTTCCTTCTTAGACTCAAAAACAAAATAAAATTTCTTCTTTTTCTTCTTCTTTTCTTTGTTGCATTCTTTATGAACATGTCTAGGCTTACCATAGTTCCAACAAATAACTTTGGACTTTCCAAGAGATTTAGATCTCCCCATGAACTTGGATTTGTCACGCTTCTCATTCTTCTTGCCTTTTCCTTAGGTCTTCCATGAAAATTTAGGGCCTCCTTCATAGTGATGGATACCTTCCTCCTCATCTCTTCAGAAAGTAAAGAACCCACCACATCTTCAGTCTTGAAAATAATAGTACTCCCAATAGCCATAACAAGAGAATCCCATGAATCAGGCAAAGAACTAAGAAAGATCTGACATTTCTCCTCCTCATCCATTTTGACACCAATTGATACCAATTGAGGCACTAGAATATTAAATGCTTCTTGGTGATAAGTGATTTTTCCATCATCTTCCATTCTTAAGGAATACAACTTCATCCTCAAGAAAATATTGTTCACTAAAGATTTGGCCTAATACATCTCACCAAGCTTCTTCCATAGTTTCTATGCAGAGTTCTCCTCATGGACATTAATTAAAATAGAGTTTTCCAAGCACAATCTGATTTGACCCTTGGCTTTATGGTCCATAACATCATATTGAGCAGCCTGAGTAGGATTTGCAGGCCTTGAAACATTCTCATCAATAGCATCCCACAGATCTTGATCTATCAACAAATCCTCCATCTTCAGCTTCCACATTTCAAAATTATTTCTAAAAAATTTCTCCACCTCTATTCTCCCTCTTGAACTTTCCATCTGAAAATTCCTATAATAAGATCACAAAGTGTCTTCTGCACAAGCTCCCACTCAAATTTGGATTAGTTCAAAAACCCTAACAACTTACAACTAAAACCAAAGGTGATCAAGCTCTGATACTACTTGTAAGGAATCTAAGGCAGCAGAACAACTTCCTACACTAATCTTGAGGGGAGAATAATGCAAAAAAAATTACATATCTTTAACAATTACAAAAACTAAAATAGAAATAAACATAAATATCATGCATACCACGACACAGTGATTTATGTTTGGGAGAAAAACCCCACACTCCAAAAGCTGCCTAATATATTATTCAGTTAATCACAAAGATTACAATATACTTGTAAAGGAAGCTTCTCACAAGATTATCACCACTTAGAGATCAAGAGACAACATGAATGTTACCAGACTCTCAAAATACACTACCGTCTCTCTTTAACGCAGTCATAATGCAACACCCTCATAAAATAGGATTACATTCTAGGGAAAGACAAGCCAACAAAATATCCACTATTAAATCTAAAACCTAATAATTAATGGTCTAGATTTACAACATATCATTTATCTAATCTATATCGGTCATTTTAGAAGTTTCCTGAAAAAAGTTAACAAAAAATTGTTTACACGCATCCCACTCTCCCCCCCCTTATGCCATTGTATAGACCTATTGGTGTAACTAGGAAATATATATATATATAAATATACATCCTATCAACAATAAATCATTATATAATTGCAAGGATGAGACACATTTTCCCAATACCTATCAGTATGGTAAATTACACTAGAGAATGATAAATACCAATTTTTTAGTGATCCCCAAGAATTAATTAAGTATTTTATTGTTCATAAAGTATCTTATGCACCCACTCCCTAAGTTGTTTCAATAGTTGTTCCCACTAGTCAATTTAGTGAAGCTATGAACAAAAAATTGCAATGTGATTATGATTAATTATTGTAGGATATCTAATTGTCAACAAATTATAGAAATAAATTTAGTAGGAAAAGAATAAATCAAAAATATATTTGACTCAAATAAAATAATTGAACTCAAGAATAGTTGTGCATCTTTTAATTTTACCTCAAGAGGGATCATCACTACAGGAGACTACATTCAAAGTTATAACTTAGGTTATATAATTTTTAGAATTATGTTGAAGGGTATATGTTGGACTAAATAAATATGTGGATAATTTCTCATCATGCATAAATTATTATTTTTAATGTGAAATGTCAAGCTAGTTGCTAGTGATATGAAATAGTTGGAATTTCAATCTTGTATGATTGGTTATTTTTCTATTTCTATGGAAGCTTGTGTTTTAAATATGCAAAAATGAATCACTTAGAATTATATGTGGTATGACCCTTTCCTGACTCTATATTCACATATTTGGTAGTAAGTGGTCATACTTATGTTCCAAGATAGTGAAGCCTTCAAATCTCCCCCTTTTCTATTAAATGATTTTGTTTCACATCAAGTGAATGTATAAATATAATAGAGAGGTAGCCTCTAAAGTAATTCATAATTACATCAAAAATGGTAGCCATCTATCACAATCTTCCACCTCTTTATGATAATATAAGTCCTTAAGAAAGCCTTTATAAACTTCTACTTTTTATATTTATATGGTGTGAGTGATATCATTTTGTGGCAATTTCCTTATTTAATCTATAGGATAAGAATGCACATAAGAAGTGATAAGGATAAAGATGAGTGTAGCATTGTAAATTTTCACCCTTGATAATTTCACACTATTTTTTTCTCCCCCTAAATTATTGAGCCTAATTGGGTCCCTAATCTCCTAAAATTATGCATTCTATAGCCCATTTGTACAACTTTTCAATAAATTTCAAGAATTGAACAAATATAAGTAATGAATGATTTGCCCCTAATATATTGTGCCCTAGAAAATAGGGAAAGGACCCTTACACCTATGGGTATATAGGTCCCCTTATTCTACTCGGGACCAATTTTTAATATTTTAGAGTAGCCATTTTAACATTCAAATTTCAAATTCCTATGTCATCTGTCACGATTTAATTCTCGATAAACTAGAAAAATGCAGGTATATAATACCTAGTTATTGCATCATTTGAAATCTAAGTGAAAATTTATTGGTAAACTTATGATCAAAAGCACTATCGGGTATGTGCAGGATCATGATAGGCCAAAAAGTGGTGATATGATGGGCATGTGTAGGGTATGTGGCTGACGACTTTTTTTTAACCCAAAATTGATGAAATGAAAAGAGTTTTTAAAGGAGAATCTCAACTTTCCACTAATATAAATTATGATTTACTTTTAATTTAATAAATAATTATTATTCATTTTCTATTTGAAGTATGACTAAATTCCTGATTGATAGGCTGATTGAAAAACATCTATAGCTTTCAAACGGTGTCACATTTTTTGAATCTGAAACATGCGTCACATTCTATGCTTTGCATACTATATGATTTAAAAATAAATAAATAAATGAAGTTTTTACCAAGTTAAGGTGGTCAAACGTATGAGTTTTTATATTTTTAAAAGTTGTAATAAAAAATTCATAATTAATTATTTACTTGGAAACAAATTACAAAAAAATATGCATCACATCAGGACATGAGTCCTCTACTCATATCTAAAATATTATAAAAAAAAATATTATCATTTTATTGTGGTTAGGGTGGTCAGACAAACACCTGGGTGATCCCACAATAGTGGTTTACAATTTTTTGCCAAATTGGACATTGAAATAATTTTTTTTAACTAAATATTCACTCTCGGGCACCTATAGCGGCTAAACCATGAGGAATTTGAAAATGATGCAAACTAGAGTTTCATGAAATTTTTTCTGTAGATTCTAAATATATTTTTTTCATAAAAATTAGAATCAGAATGCACTTCTTTTAGCATCTCCCTCAAAAACTAGTTCTTTTTAGAAAACAACATTTTTAAAAAGTGACACTCACCGTATAATGCATAAATTTTTTCCATGAAGGATTAAATTCTAATTCTTTTGAATTTAGATTTGTAACTCTTATATCTAGTCCTTCCACTTGGTTAGATAAGTTTTTATTGATTTTTTTTTTTCTTTAATGAAGTTTTGAAGTCAAACCAATTACAATTCAGACATAGCACGACCGTATAACGTGTAAATTTTTTGTATGTATTGAAATTCATTTTTATTTTGTTGGATCAAGGACTTCAATATCTAGTGCACTCATATTTTTCAATTTTTTTTTTTGATAATCTACTATTTTTCCACATGTGCAGAACAAAGAGCTTGATTTTCGGTGAAAAACCTACATTCACAAGAAATAAAAAATAAATATAATAATAAAATTAAATTTATTTAAAATTATACTTTTTGGGAAGCTTATAATAAGGACTACATAATTACAAAAGATAAATTTTAAATGAATTCATTTGATCCCCCAAAAGGTAAATCAAAAGTGGTTTTTTATCAACATTTTGATAGGTGTAAAGGAGATTCTGTTATATAGGGATGGTTTAAAATTAACGGGGTTCTATCCAAAGGGGTTTTATCTAAGGTAGTTTGATGAAACCCTCTTCAATTGGAATGCTTTAAATGGAACTTTTTAAGCCTTAAATAATTATATTTTCTAAAAATATGTGATTTCAGTAAAAATCAGAATCTCCCAGAAATTGTAAACCAACTTTGTGGGATCACCCACCTACTTCTTATTTTTTTCCTAAAATTTAAGTACTATTGCATTGAAATTTCAAATTTTCACCAAATATTTTTAAAAAAAAAATAAGCCTAGTAGTTTAGAAACTACATTCAATTTTCTATAGATTCTATTCTTACATATTTTTGAAATAATATAGATAACTTATTCAAATTTTTATTTCAAGTTGCCTAACTCTGATTTTTCTGAATTTTTCGCCACTTAAGGGCCTATTTTTTCCATGATGATCTTACACATACCCTATCAATAAATTCAAGAAAAGTATTTCAGAGTAGTATTGCAATAATTCAAGATCCAATCATCATGTCAAACTGTATCGGTGTTCATGTTTTCATTGTCTTGTGAAGGCTAACACTTTTGTAGGTATCCAAAGCATCCATGAAAATCAAGCAAAGAAAGATAGAGAAATTTTGAGGTGATGTACATGACTTTAGTCCTTCAAGGAAGCTATTGAAGGGTCATGAGTTGTATCACTTTGTGATTTCATCATTCCTTCCTTTCAATTATCCAGTTATCATTGACATTTACCATTGTGGAAGTCAAAACACTTACATGAGGTCTGATTGAGGT
Source organism: Sequoia sempervirens (assembly GCA_007258455.2). Taxonomy (NCBI): domain Eukaryota; kingdom Viridiplantae; phylum Streptophyta; class Pinopsida; order Cupressales; family Cupressaceae; genus Sequoia; species Sequoia sempervirens. The sequence continues at coordinate 28,062,538 of VDFB02137365.1, read as the reverse complement.
AATCCCTTAAATGGCCCAACATTTTCTCTCTCTCTCTTTGAATGTGTATATTCATTGTTGTATTCAAAGCCATAAATCTTGTCAAGGCATGGAAACTCACCTATAGAATTATCTGACAACATTCCAACAACTTTGCATACAAAAATCAAAAGTTCAAATTTGTCATCAAAGGACCCCAAAAGTAGAGTAGGACACCCTATCAGAGACCCATACACCCCTAGACATCCCAACCCTCTTGTTTAGCTTAAATCCAACCTTTTAGAATAGCTACATAATCCCTAGAACTTTCCAAATCTGTTTGCAAATTACTGTTCCAGACTGTTATTTGTCAGGATCTTGAATTTTAGGTATTAGGTCACATAGCCTGATTAAGATAATAAATTCAAAATCATTCCAATTCATTTCCAATCCCCCAAAAGAAGGAGATCTAGGTCTTATTTTCTCACCTTCATGGTTGATAGTCAATCTACTCACCTTGTTGACATCCCTCTTTAATGAAATGTTGGGAATGAGCCCCTTGTAATCCTAGGTTCTTTGCATTGATGACCTAGGATCCTTTTTTCTCCATTTCATTTTGGTGAACTTGACATGTTAGCATCATAAAATTTCCAAAATTGGTAGTATTTCAAACCTTAGATCTAGGTTTTTCTTTGCATTGTCTTGTATTTCTCATTTAGGGCTACATATTTGCATCATAAAAAGTCATAAAAATTAGAAAATATTGCATTCATATTACATCATACTAGCATTAGGGTGTTTTTTAGTCATTTAGATCAAATTTTCATCAAAAATTGCACTCATAATTGTCACACTTTTGCATCTCATTTACATTGGAAAATTTTGGAAAAACAGTCACTGTCAAACTTGTTTGCAAATAGAAATAGAAAACTTGAAAAATAACTTAAATATTAAGTTTTTTAGTTTTCAAACCCCCTATCAGGGACTTAGATGCCCCTGGGTGACTTTGGTCTTGTAAAATTGAAACAACAAACTTTTTCACATTTGCTTGTCTCTATCTACCTAGTTTGTATTTACTTACATAGATCTCTATTTTAGAATTCATAATTGCATCTTTTAGGAATCTTACATATACTTCATAAAGGTGAAATAAAGTGCATTTATTGGTTTAAATTTGCATTTAAAAATCATCATTTTTAGGTCTTTGCATTTTAGATTTAGTCAACTAATACATTTTAGATCTAAAATTTGCATTCAAAATTGGTCAAACATCTTCAACATTCTTGTATACTTGTATTTTGCATCAAATTGACACATTCTAGAAAATTATTTAGTGTTAGAAATATTTGCATGTAAAATCAGGGTCCTTAAACTGTTAGATGCACATGACAACTGAGAGGGAGGGTGAATCGGTTGTATGCTTTAAAACATCAAAAACCCTCATCAACATTCATATCTACTTAACCCTTAACAACTATTAAACCCTTATCATGCATTAATAGAATGTAAACATGTAAAGAAGTAATGTAAACACATCCAAACACATAAGAACACTAGATTTACTTGGAAAACTCAAGAAGGGAAAAACCATGGTGAGGATTAGCTCACTAATATATGAGTTACAACATCAAATATAATAAGGCTCATTGCTAAGGGCTCACTGTCCAAAAAGATAAAGAAAGGCTCACTGCCAATGGACTCATTGTCTAAAAGAAAGAAGAATAGAAGAAGGGGTGGCTCCATATAAATTTGAACTACTAATAATGCATATCTCATATGGTGAAGGTAAAGTTCCACTAAAGTAAAAACAACTCATCAAATAGATTGAAATGTAGACACCTTCTGCTCACAACATTAGGAAGTCATAAGAATTAAGGCTCACAATTAGATCATCAAACTTGACCACATTTGCTTCTTTTGCATCACAATTAGGTATGCGTTAAGGAAAATTATACACCTCAACCATGCAACATTAAATATATCAACACCAAACACTTCCACAATGTAAAGAAGTGAAGCCAAACCATTCCAATAATTAATTAGGACCCAAATCTATGCCAAAACGCTTCTCAACACTTCCTCAACCAACAAGTATCCTTCATAATTAATGTTAGCACACCAGGTCAGCTAAACATATACTAACACTAACAAGTGACTCCAAACACACCTCTCGAGTATGTGCAGGATCATCATGGAAAAAATAGGCCCTTAAGTGGCAAAAAATTCAAAAAAATCAAAGTTAGGCAACTTGAAAATTTTGAATAAGTTATCTATATTATTTCAAAAATATGTAAGAATAGAATTTGTAGCAAATTGAATGTAGTTTCTAAACTACTAGTTTTTTTTTTAAATCTATTTGGTGAAAGTTTGAAATTTCAATGTAGTAGCACTTAAATTTCAGCTTAAAAAAAATAAGAAGAAGGTGTCCGTTTGACCACCCTAACCACAATAAAATGATAATATTTTTATAAGATTTTATATATAAGTAGAGGACTCATGTCCTGATGTGACACATTTTTTGTAATTTTTTTCCAAGTAAATAATTAATTATGAATTTTTTATTAAAACTTTTAAAAATATAAAACTCGTATGTCCGACCACCTTAGCTTGGTCAAAAATTCATTTTTTTAATCCTATAGTATGCAAAGCATATAATCTTATGCATATTTTGAATTCAAAAAATATGATACCTTTTGAAAGCTATAGATATTTTTCAATTAACCTATCAATTAGGACTTTAGTCATAATTCAAATAGAAAATGAATAATAATTATTTATTAAATTCCAAGTAAAGCATAATTTATATTGGTGGAAAGTTGAGAATCTCCTTTAAAAACCCTTTTCGTTTCATCAATTTTTGGTAAGAAAAAAGTCGTTAGCCACATACCCTACACATACCCATCATATCACCATTTTTTGTCCCATCATGATCCATACAACCTTTCAAAATATTCCACATCATGAAAATATTTTCCACAGCTACTGCAACCACTTGAAACTGAAGAAAACCTTCATTCAATGCAACTAGATATATTGGCATAGGCACCCAACACAACAGACAACTTTGCATAGCACCACAACACCTAAGACTTTAAGGGAAGGTAGATATATTCAATTTAAGCATGTTCCCAAATCTGTAACACCAAAACCTTCATTGCGAAGAAATGTGGAGCAATCTCATTTCTCCTAGACACCATGTTTTACTAGATAGACATACTGTCAAACACATCTGTCACTGTAGTATGATCCAAAACCTAAAAATATAGATATGAAACCTTTGAAAACCTTTGATCATCAAGACCAAACCACGTAATCATATCTTCAAGAATGAATAAATGTAGAGCAAAACATGAAACACCACTCTATCACACTAAAATCTCTTTTATTCATTTTTTCTCAAAAGCACTTGGAAAAAAAGTGAACTAACTTCATCAACAACATTAATAACATCTCCACAACACATATAAAACATCTGCAACATGCAACACTTTCCAACTATAGTAGTCTCCCCAATCACAAGTCAGGACAATAACCTCTACAACTATACTGAAGTAGGACATGAATGACAACACCAATATATGTGTTAACATTAATATCAATAATTCTAGACACATCATCAATGACATTCCAACAATCTCTTTATATAATGGGTTGACATCAATGACAACACCCAAGAAACTCAAAAACAACTCAAGCTTCCAACATCTCCAAAATTCCAACATAAACACTATAATACATAGTTAGATTTTGAATTTTTGGAACCCTTGTTTAGGACTTAGATGCCCCTAGGTGACTTTGTCTTGTTATCTAGGCATAGGCTAGCTTCCTATGAAAAAATACTCTCAATAGCCTCTATCTAAATCTGTTGTCTGATTTCCAGTTACCCATTGAATAATAGCTTGAAACATATTACACAATCCTTGAAATCCTTGGGTGATGTTTCAAGTTGTGTGTTTGGAAATGATCCTAGTTTTGATAACAAAATTCATGATACTTCATCTCCTGATACAAGTATTATTGATATCCTTGGTCAAGACGAAGAGAGAATGCATGAATTCATACAAAATTCCTTGCACAACCTTGAGAATATGCAACCTTCTATCTCTCAATGAAATGGTTTGTTCCCCCATATGAAAAATCTCCTACCATACCACCATTTGAAACATTCACTTTGTTACATACAAAAACTAAATCACAAGGCATACCTCAACCTACATGCATGAAAGAGCCTATTGATAACAACCATAAGGAATATGTACCACTTAATTCTCCCCATCTTATGAGTATAAAATTTTAAGAAAATAAGAAGGTGACATAAAGAATAAACATGAGATCCACTCCCTTTTGAAAAAAGTACCATTTGAAGACACTAAAGGAGTAGGGCACCAAGATCCTCTACCTTTGAGTCAAAAAATTGTTCCAATAGCCAGGAAATACAAAGTCCCTGGTCCTCTTAAGAAATTACCATTCCTCCATCCTATAACTGAAACTGAATGAAACTTAGACACACTTCTCAAACAAGGACATATTACATTATTTTCCATCCATGACTAAGAAGATAAGAAAGGAAAGAGAATGAATATGTCTTACTATGCATATCATAGAACACTTGGACATATTATTGATGAATGTCATGCTTTAAAGAAGAAATTAAGAGAATTTTCAATCCTTATGGGGATCAAATTGACAGTATGATATGCTAACATTCATTTTATTTGGTCCTTTCCATGTGGTAGTCATAGTATCACAACATTCTCATCCACAAGGTTATAAAATTAACTTTATGTAATCATCTTTTCTTTTGCAAGGAATAGCATATCATAATTCACTTGGCTCACTTTTGTCTCTACACTTGGGGGAAAGGGGTTAGTTAGCCTTGCATAGGTTTATTCCTTCTAGCAAGGGATCCCTTGATTTCTCCTTAAAATGTTAGTATAGCAAGTACACTAACACTTTAAGGGGGGCATATAGTCTACCGATCATTTTTTGCATAGGAATAGTCCCTTCTTAGTGATGATAGCATGCATCTACTAGGAAGTATGACCTTTTTAATCAAAGTGTGGCCTTCTTGATCTATGTGATTGTATCTTTGGTGGTGATATTGGGATTGATATCCCTCAAGAGTGTAACCTTTCTTAGCATATTATGTTCCCCTTGGTGGTAATGATATACCTAGTATTTCCTAAGGTTTGGTCCTCTATTCCATGACTAGTCCTCTCTTGGTGGTGACATCGTGAGTGATATTCCCTAAGGTGTCACCTTTCATATATTGAGCAAAGCCCCTTGGTTATGTTTGTAAATAATCTCTTATGTTGGTGTTGTTATAACAACCCTAGAGTTTTTGGCCTTATCCTATCATCATTTATGCACCCTCAGAGGTGAGTTTTGTTTTTCCCCCATTAAAATTTATGCACACCCTGAGGTGAGTTTAGCATTTTTACCTCACTTTGTTCATGGGAGTTGAACTTAGTGTGGCATTGACATAGAATTCTAACCATTTTGTAGCACCTTATCAAGGTTATCGAGGAGTTTAACTCTCAAGTGGTATGGTTGTTATGGGTACACACCTAGTGAAAAGTAGTCCTCACTAGACCTAGTGTGTTTCTCATTTTTCTACCTTGTCTTGGGGGCTCTCCTAGTGAAAAGCAGTCCTCACTATCCCGTGTACCTTCCAATTTATGATTAGCCTAGCAAATATAAAGCTTTACTATGGCGTGAGTCATGAGTTACACCTTTTAACATCGCCACCTAACATAACACACCTTGCTTTCCAATGGAGCCATGTGTTTTGTGAGTGATGCAGCATAACACAACTTGCTAGTCCTCATGTGAGATAACATTTAATTGATGGATGATGTTTGGTATTTGAGATGTCAAGGTGCTTCCACAATAGTGTGTCTCACTTTTGGGACATGTTGATTTTTTCTTGAAATCACTTTTTCTAGAAAAACTAAAAAAATTATCCTTGAGAGGTTCCATCTGAAGGGTTTTAATTGAAGAGGGATAGATAATACCCCCTTAGATCAAACCCCATTAGATAGCACCCCTCTATTATTAAATCATGCCCACAATGGAGTCTCCTTCGCACCTATCAAAATGCTAGCAAAAAAACAAGTTTACTTTAGCTTTTGAGGGATTAAATAACATCATTTAGAAATGATCTTTTGCAATATTGTAGCCCTTGAAACAAGCTTTCCAAAAAGTATATTTTTTATATGTTTTCATTTTATCTTGTATTTAATTTTCAATTTTTACTGAACATAGTTTTTTCTCTGAAAGTCAAGCTCTTCATTCTACAGAGGTGGAAAAATAGTAAACCATTGTAAAAAAAAATAAAAAATACCCTTTCCCTAGGTATTGATATCCTTATTTCACTAAAAAAAGAAAAATTTGATTTCAATAAATACACAACAAGTTAGGTTGTATGTAACACATGCATGTCAAAATTATAGCTACAGTGACTTCAAAATTTAATTAAAAAATATATGTAACAAAAAAATATGAAAAAATTCCATTCCTTAGATATTGATGTTGAGAATCTATATTCCAAAAATTTGAATTTTTTCCTTTATAGAAAAAAAGTTATGTTGTATGACACAAACGTTACTTTTGAAAATGTTATTTTTTTGTTTAAAACTAGTTATTAAAGGAGATGTTGAAAGATTCATGATTTATTTCAAAAAAAAAATTAAAAATATATTTAGAATCTACACACAAATTTCCACAAATCACTAGTTTACATCATCTTCAAATTCTTATTGGTTTAGTTGCTATAGGTCTCAAGAGATGAAGATTCTATTAAAAATATTGATGTAAATGTCCATCTTGGGCAAAAAGTGAGAAATAGTATTGTGATTTCACCTGAAAATTTAAGACTGGGGTCTCTTGGCCTTATCAAATTGTTTTTTTAGTACTAACCTTGCATTTTGTTGCATGTGTTTTTGTGTTTCTTCTTCATTTTTTCATTGTGTCTACATCATGTTATTTTTTCATTTCATCATCATATTTATGTTCCATCATGTCACATGTTTTCATCATGTATGCTTCATGTTTCCCAACATGTATGTTTTTGTATATTGTCTTATTGCACATCATACATTTGTGTTACTTTGTGTTTATTTTAGTTTTCCATGGGATCTTGGATCCTTGGGGCCTAATCACCTCTCTAGATCCTTAGTCTTCCCATCTCTTCAAAATTCATACAATCGAACCCCTCTTGACATATGTTTTGTACTTTAGTGTGAGTCTAAGCATAAGCTCATACTCTCACTAAAGTGGGGGCTAAATGTAGCATCATAAATTGTCACCCTTAAAATTTTTACGCTGTGTTTTTCTCTTCCTAAGTTATTGAGCCTAACTGGGACCCTAATTTCTTAAAATTGTGCATTCTATAACCCATTTGTACCACTTTTTGATAAATTACAAGCATTGAACAAATACAAGTAATTAAAGATTTTCTCCTGATACATTGTGTCCTAGAAAATAGGGCTAGAACCCATACTCCCATGGGTGTATGGGTCACCCTATTATGTCAAGGACCAATTTTTGATATGTTGGAGTGATCATTTTAACATTCAATATTCAAATTTCAAATGTCAGCTATCGAGATTGTATTATCAGAAAATTAGATAAATTCTTATAAATACCTAGTTATTCTATCATTTGAAATCTAATTGAAAATATATTGGTAAACTTAAGGTCAAGAGCACTATCAAGCAAGTCAAGAGTAGTATTTCATAGAATTATTACAACAATTCAAGAGCCAATCATCATGTCAAAGTGTATATGTGTTCATGTTGTCATATTTTTGTGAAGGCTAACATTTTTGTAGGTCTCCAAAGCATTCATTCAAATCAAACAAAGCAATATCAAGACTTGAGGTGATGTGCATGACTTTGATTCTTCAAGGAAGCCATTGAAGGGTGGTGAGTTGTTGCACTTTGTGATTTCATCATTCCATCCTTTCAATTATCCATTTATCATTGGTATTTACCCTTGTGGAAGTTGTAGCAAATATTTTGGCTTCCTAGTCATTTCTAATGCTTTTGGGGTTTTTCATCTAAAAGGAGATAGAAGGGCTAAAATGGGCAATGCTACACTCAAAGTCAATACAATATGGATTGAATATGAGTGAAATGTGTGTAGATGAGCTAAACTAAATGAAAATAACTGAAGAAAGATATTGTTTATTGAATGAAAACTAGAGAAATTCAAGTTGTTTGAAAACACATTGTGTAATTCAGAAACACCTAGAAATGTGAACAAAACTGAACAAAAATGGATGAAACTGAAAGTGTGCACCTGAGATATGGATGGAGACTGGAAATGACTTCTGGAATGTCGTTGATGTTGATTTTCAGGCCTGGTGGGACTCATTCGCCATTCTGGGCGAATTAGTCCTATTTCTGGAAAACTGAACCAAAGCCCATTTCAGACAAATGGGCATCCAAAATTGTAGAAAACCCTATTCAAGCCTGGAAATGGGACTCATTTTCCACCCATGGTGAATGAGTCCACTTTTTAATTTCTAAAAATCCAAAAGTGGAAATTGAAGTCTTTAATCTGCTCTTCGGCTCCTAACAGATGTCTTCCTCCAAAAGTCTGATTTCTAAACTTGAAAGTAACTTTTTGTTGATATTTTTCATTGGTCAATAGGAAGGTGTCTTCAAAAAATTTACAACTTAATCTTCAATGATTTACAGGTCTTCAAGATGCCTAAATCTGCAAACACACAACAAAAGAAAGGGAAATGTTGGATGTTAGGGCATGGGGATTTGCCTTGGTCTAACCCCTTTAAAGGTAATTAAACTAAAATGATAAAATAAGGCAATAAAGAATGAAACAATGAATTCAATACCTTTCCATGATGTTTGATCTTGAAGTTCTATAGCAAAACATGAAGAATCTACCCTTAAATGTCTGAAAATTCTATCTTAATGACTTGTAATGATGAAACCCTAACTTGCTTAACTTGAGATGGAAGATTGGTGGGTGAATAATGAAGAATGGTTATGATTTTTGCTTTAGAGACTTTATTTTATAGGCAACTCACCTAATTAGCCCATAAATTGGATCCCCAAGGCTGACATGTAAAAATAATAAACTTAAATTTTAGTTTTTCCCACTAAAAGGTCAAAATTGACCCAAATGGGACTGATTCACCTAAGGCAGGGACTCATTCACCACAAGTGGCGAATTAGTCCCAGTGGGGCCCATTTGACAGCTGGGTTCTTAGGAGATAAGAAAATAACCTTGGTTTATATGATATCTTTGTCATTTATTTCATCAAATTATGCCTTGGGATGCACAATATGGGGTAATAGGGGCCTATTAGTGATGATGTAAAGGTCAATTAGGGCTTAGGACATAGAAATCAATGTGAAAGTGTGATTAAATAGACTTTACAACACTAAAATGAGGTCCACTTAGCCTAGAAAGACACAAGAACCAATGTGAATGTGTAAAACACATTACAAAACTAGGTAAAAGTTATGTTTTATTCATAAGCCTTCTATACTGATGCAATTAAATACATTTTATAATGTTGAATTAAGGGAGAATGGGTTCATTAAGTCTAGAAAAGCATGAAAGTCTTTTACAACACTTTCCAAGACATTTACAAGACATCGTTAAATGCATTTAAAAGGGTCTAAGACCTAGTGTGGATGTGAAAAACACCTCACAACACTAGATCAAGACCTGATTAAGTCCATTTTATCATGAATTATTCCCATGTCAAGCAAGAGGTCCTTTTTTCTATAGTATAGAAGTCAAAACACCTACATGAGGTTTGATTGAGGAAAGACCCTAAATGGCCCAATTCTCTCTTTAGATGTGCAGGTTATAGGCTTGAAGAGAATTGAAAACAAGTTGTTCATTGTTGCATTCAAAGCCCTAAATCTTTTCAAGCCACAAAAACTCACCTACAAAATTTTCTAACAACACTCCAACAATTTTGCAAACGAAAATCAAAAGCTTAGATCTGTCATCAGAGGACCCCAAAAAAATATCAAGACATCCTATCAAAGACACATACACCCCTAGGAATCCCAATCCTTCTATTAAGCTCAGAACCAACTTTTCAAGACAGGTACACAATCTCCTGCACTTTCTAGATCTTTCTACAAATTGTTGTTCTAGTCTATTATTTGTTAGGATCTTACATTTTAGGTATTAGGTCACATAGTCTAATTGGGCTAAGAAATTCCACATCATTCCAATCCATTTCTAGTCGCCCAAAAGAATGAGATTAAGGTCTGATTGGCTCACCTTCATGGTTCATAATCAATCTACTCACCTTGTTGGTATTCCTCTTTAATGAAATATTGGAAAAGGGCCCCTTGCAATCCTAGGTTCTTTGGATTGAGGACCTAGGATCCTTTTTTCTCCATTTAAAAGAATATTTTATTTTTCTACAATTAGTGTTAGTTTAAGTTAATTATCCTTCAAGTAACTAATACATGGCTATTGGAAAGCTTGAACCCAAGAATCAGTTTTAACAATGTTAACAGTAAAAAAAAAGATTGTAAGAAGAATTGACAAGTATTATTCACCCAAGTGAGATGAACATTATTTCCCTTCTATAATTAGAAATTGCATACTATGTACTTGAAAGGTTGGTTAGAATATCTATGAAAAGCAAATAGATTGCATTTTCAAAAAAAAAATCATTCTATGTTTTTTAAAATATATTTTCTATCCACTATTCATATTTTCTTCTTGAGAAGTTAGTGTACGACATAATTTTATCTAAAATATTTAATTTTTCTCCATTGCTTCATTATTTTCTTTATGGAAATTGCATTTTTGAATATTCGTTTGTTGTATCCATGTTAATCTCATGTTAGTTGGTGTTTAGGAAATACCATAAAACCTTTTATTAAGTATTTTTCTAATAGGAAACCTCTCTAATTTAATAGATGGATCAATTAATTTAAGCAAAGGATTTCTAAGTAGAGCTTGAATCTTTTAGGTTATGTAGCATCTAATAGCCTAAGTCACAAGAAAAAACCTACAAAATTAGATTGGTCAAATATGTTAGATGTATGAATGGTATATACTATTTTTTCTATTTGATATTTGATATGATGTGAATTAGAACAAGTACTTGTCTAAGAGAATTATAACAACTTTCTCTATTTAAAAAATGAAAATCATGATAGGAGTAATGCGTTTATGTCATTAAGTCATAATGCATGTATTAGTATAGAAGATCGTTAAATTCTATTTTTTGTATTTTTTATTCTACTCATGAACCTATGGATCTATAATTTAATATTTGAGAATCCCTATATTGTTAAATTGTTGATAGGTAATACAATGTAAACTAGTAAGATATACATAGGGTTTATGGTTGTGTTTGAAATATAGCTAAATTGACAAATACTTTCAAAAGAACTAATAACATATTAACTTATATGTGGGATTTTGATCCCTTTAGACATGGCTATAAGTGATTTTTCGTATGTGATCTAAAAGGAGAAAATCCCATGAGCTTGGAAAAGCTAAGAGAAAAAGGAGAGATGACACCTCTCTCATAAGTTCACCCCATTTTTTATTTTATTTTATCATAGAATCTTGTGTTTTTTGCTTCAAGACCTAGCATACCCCAAGAGGTTTTTCTTAGGGATTTTTTAAGAATAAAATAAAGGTATGAAACATGAAAAAAACCAACAAATGTATCCTAAGAAACTTGATGCATAGATGCACTTTGAGAACCTATTGGCCATGTGAAACAAAGTAATTTTTAGGAAGATAAAATAGTAAGAAAAGTATGAAGATAGCAAGGTCCATGGGGAAGGAATATACATTCTACATGGTTAGCTTTCACAAATAAATCAAAGAAAATAACCTCGATTAATTTTTGGTTAAACATCCCTCTTAATCCCATGTAGAATCCATGTAGTATTAACCAAAGTCTGATGCACAATTTTAATGGAATATGTCCTACAAAGTAGCTTATGAAAGTAAACTACTCATGTCATTTGCAAGCATTACCAAATTTGAGAACTAAAATAAACACATTCAAACAACTACCAAAATGCATACTTCATAACACATCTTTGGGAGAATGTTGCAAGGTTGTTCACTTGGAGGCTCATTAACATCATCGTCCAAAGGGAAAGGCTTGGGTGCCATTGAAAATATTATCTTCCTAAGGGGCGTAACCCTAAGAACTCCTATACTAAATGCAAGCAACATAATAGAGTCATGCTACCTTATTGTAAAGATGTGTGAGAAAAATAAACTTGAAAAGGAAATAGCCATGCAAACCAAGCCAACGTCTCTTACTCTTCCTCTCTCCCAACTCCAACTAATAAGAATATTTGGACACATGATCACTTGTTAAATGTGGAAGCTTAGATTTAGTTTTATCTTTGAATTTAGAATTCATTTCTCAAGTGAGCTCTTCTTCTAAGATGAGTTTTTTGATAATTCTTAATTTCGTTGTCTATTTGACCTTACAATCATGTTGTTCTCAATATCCATTTACATGTACACATTGACACAATGTAAAAGTTATACATCCTCTTGATTATTTTAAATTTAATAATTACACCACAAATAATTGAAAATTTAATATTCATAAATTTTACATTATCCAAATATAAAAGTGTTTAATAGTATGAATTAACACGGGGATTTAGAGTCACTCTTGGTTACTAGTGATTTAATGGAGTTTTGAGTCCCCATTACATTTATAGTATACTAAATCTAAATTTGCTAACAACTATAGAAAGACATCCATCATATATTCCTTTAACAAAGGTTTAATAAGAAAATAGAAAAGAACAGTTTTTTTTAACAAAATATGCATTTCTTCAAATAATTTCACATAAACCATTATCTATACGATATTAACCAATACAATAATCTTAAATACCTGCTCAGACCATCTTATAATTTCATATATTTCAGCACAAGTTTTAAGAAATACATTATTAGTAAATTCTATAAAAAAATACCACCAGGAATGGGTTGTTAAAACCCATTCCGGTAAAAATATGGATTTATATAGAGCCCCCACACATTGAAACATAAAATATGGAGTTATTGAATTACTCCATATTTAAGAGTTTTTCTGCAATTTCATATTATAAGCTAGGTTGAAAAAGAATGCATGAGCTCACCTGCTCTGTCGGAAAGAGACAGTGGGCATTCCATGACCGGCAGTTGGGTGTACAGTGGTCAGAGCAGCAAGCAGCCGTACCATTCGGGATGAGATGGTAAGCTTGTCCAGTGCTCAGGAACACTGCACAGTGCAATTCCATTACCACCTGCAAGTGGGAGACTGATGAAAACATGACAAACATTGAAATCATTAGAAAACAAAAAGTTGTCGTACTGCTACAATGTTGGATTTCTATTCATATATTTGTTCCGTCCCGTACGTCCAAATTTGGCAACAGAATCTTGTAAGGACAGACTTCTTGTCTTCGTTGTTATCAACGTTTTTTAGGTTTGCTATTCTTTAAAGAAATTTTGTCATTCACTGCGAATCCACGATTAACCAAGACTTTTTTTTTTCTTTTTGTTTGATCAACCAAGACTTGCCAAAGAACTGTGGAATAACTCAAAACTACACGAAAATTGAGAGAATTCGCAACATAATTTTGTAGTGTTCGCTGTTTTTTTTTCAAATTGTGTAGCCGAGGGCAATTTTTTTTTTTAATATAGTGGAACCGTTAAATAGATGCCAGGCTTGGAAATTAGTTTGATGGTTTCGAAAAGAGTACCTCCATAAACATCATCTAGCTAGCTGTGACTTTGGCAACTTGCAGGGCTATTAAATCATACAACTACTTTTCTGCTTTTAGACAACGTGCAGGGCTATTAAATCATACAACTACTCTTCTGCTTTTGCAACTTGCAAGACTATAAAATCATACAGGAAACCAGCTTGGAGAGGTCAGCTTTAGCCAATTTATTAAAGACACACTATCTCTTACCTATCCTCTCTTTTATGATACGAGGGGTTAAGCTTAGTTTTCTGGAGATTAGCCATTCTGATGTTCTCAACAATGTTATTTCTTTCTTTCCACAAACCCCAACCCACGGAAAATCTTGCCACCATAATTCCTAATTAAGGTATGAAGGAAGGGGGCTTCCTATCAATAATACTTCGAAAATTGTCCTGCCAAACCCACGGAATATAAAAGTTACCAAGGATCCTTCGTCTGACATTCCAGGCATAACCGTATTGGATTAGAATATGATCTATGCTCTCTTCATCATGTTCACACAATGAGAATATATTTATCATATGAATCCTCTTTTTTTTTTAGGTTGAATATTTGCAAATTATCCACCAGAAGAAAATAATTTTAGGAATAGTTTTATGCATCTAAATATTCTTCTAGTTAAGAGAGATAGGTTGAGCAGGATCAACCATTTTTTAAGTCAAATTTAATATAATAGTTCATTGAGTAGGGAGTCAGAAACCCAAATAACTTTTATCTCGTAGGGATCTTCTAAAAAAAATGTTGTTAGAAATGTTAAGAGGAGGGTGAAACTAGTTGGGAGAAATCCTTCAACAAGGAGGACTATTATTGTGGTTAGTAATCTTTGATAAAACTACCTAGTATTCTTTCTAAATCGATCTAGATAGAAGAGAAAATGGGGTGATATTCAAGAAGTGTAGATATCTAAGTATCTTCCCAAAATCTAACATGATCTCCATTGTCAACTTGTCATTTATGCCCAAAAAGAGATAATCCTTTGTTCCAAATATTATAACCCAAAGGCAAGTGCTAAGATTGTAAAAATAGAATCCAATTTCTTTCATTTAGATATTAAATCTTCGTGATATTAGTCCATTGGGTGATCCCACAATAGTGGTTTACAATTTTTGGCCAAACTGGACATTGAAATATTTTTTTTTAACTAAATTTTCACTTTCGGACACCTATAGGGCTAAACCATGAGGAATTTGAAGATGATGCAAACTAGAGTTTTGTGATATTTTGTCTGTAGATTCTAAATATTTTTTTTCAAAATTTTTGGAATCAGTTTGCACTTCTTTTTCCATCAACCCTCGAAAACTAGTTTTTTTCATAAAACAACATTTTTCAAAAGTGACACTCATCGTATAATGCATAACTTTTTTCCCATGAAGGATAAAATTCTAATTCTTTCAAATTTATATTTGTAACTCCGATATCTAGTGCTTTCAATTGGTTAGATCATTTTTTATTGATATTTTTTCTTTAATCAAGTTTCAAAGTCAAACCAATTACAATTCAGACAGTGTGACCGTATAATGCGTAATTTTTTTTGTATGTATCGATTTTTATTTTTTTTTGTTGGATCAAAGACTTCAATATCTAGTGCACTCATATTTGTCAATTTTTTTTTTATAATCTGCTATTTTTCCACATGTCTAGAACAGAGAGTTTGATTTTCGGTGAAAAACCTATGTTTAATAAAACTAAAAAAACAAATACATAATAAAACTAAAACATATTAAAATGATATTCTTTGGATAGCCTATTTTGAGGACTACCTGATACTAGTTGGGTTTGTGAAGTATTTGCCATTTTATCCTTCAACCTAAGCTCCGAAGTGCAAAAATTTAGATTTGTTTGTGTCTGAAGGGGAGAATGAGGGATAAGGGGGGTTCAAACGAACCCCTAGGGGTTCGCTTGAACCAGGATTTGCTCGAACCCTGGTTCGAGCGAACCACCCATCTATATTGCATTTTGTTTGGTTTTTGGGTGGGAAAGAATTAAATGGGTTCACTCGAACCAGTAGGTTCATACGAACTACTAAAATCAATATTTTTGCCATGTGGTCATTTTTTGTGAGTTTTCCTTCCTCACTTGAATTGTAAACCACTTTTGTGGATTTACCCCATTCAGACTTATACTTAATAAGCCACCAACTCACCTTAGCAAAAAGGGCCTTGTTCATAGAATTAATCTTTCTTATACCCAACCCACCATATTCTTTAGGAGAGACTACATTATCTTTGACAACAAAGGGAAAACCTTTTTTTAAGTGTTAGACGAAAGGAAGTGTCTTTGAATTTATTTAGTCTTCTCAATCATATTTCTCATAATTTTGAATAAGGAAATCAGGTAGATTGTAGTGCTTTGCAAGGAGGCTTTTAAGTAAAGAACACCTTTCCAAGATTCCATATTCCTTTGGATCCTTTCAATTAGTCTAATCTAGGTGGAACTATGGATTTTTCCATGAGTGAGGGGCATTTCCAAGTAAGAAGCAAGGAGTTGTTAGATATTGCAATTTAGCAAGCTAGAAATTTTATTTTTAAGCCTTAAGGAGGTATTGAATAAGAATATGCCACTTTTAAAAAAAATAGTTTTCTAGTCAAACACTTGGGCTTAGTATCTAAAGATTATTTTCTATTATATATCTTCAACCATTGTCACTTCCCCCAAAATAATCATGTCATCCATAAGTTTTTGTAAGTATACAATCCTTTTTCATTTGGAAGTATGTGTGGTATGACCCTTTCTTGTATCTATAGCAGCCACATCTTTGGTGGTAACTGGTCATACTTGTGCTTCAAGCTAGTGAATCCTTCAAACCTCTCCAATGGTATTGGAAGATTTTTTTCACATCAAGTGGATGTATAAATATAAGGGAGAGGAAATCTCTAAAGGAATTCATAATTGGATCACAAATAATAGCCACCCATAAAAACCTTCCACCTCTTTATTACAATAGAAGTCTTTGAGAAAGTCTAAATATAGTATTCTGGTGTGAGTGATGCCATTTTGTGGAAATTTCCTTTTTTCACCTATACGATTAGAGTGAAATTAGGCATTGATAAGGTTAAACATGAGTATATTCTTTTACTGCAATTAGTATCATCTTAAGTGTAGATCAAATCTCCTACAAACTTGAAGCCAAATTATTTCATTGAAATTCTTTGACCTGCAATTTATTCATGTTTTGGAATACATTGAAGTCTTCCCTTTCGGTGTCGACTTATCTCTAAATAAGCCCACAGACCTTAATATAGATTCTTTAGACATTAGCATCAGAAGGTGCCACATATCATCATGGCACAGGTTCAAGAAGTGCTGCGACCTCTTTCCTTTGCAAAGGTGTGCAAGGGTGCCATGTGGTGGCCCCATGTGGTCTTTGCAAAATATTTTATTCTTTGAAGCATTCTTAAGCAGAAGGCACCATGCGTTGACACCAAAAAGTTTCTTGAAGGCGGTGGGAAGGAAAGCTTTAGAAAACTCTCTCTGCATGCCATGCGTCTAGAGCGCAAAGTTCTTAAGTGGAAAGGTAAAGAGAATTGGAGGAATGCTAGAAGTTACCACTTATCAGTTGGGCGGAAGCCCAAGCATTTTTTAGGCCCAGAATGTTATTAAAAGTGTGCCATCGGTTATTCTAAAAGCGAAGGAGCATCTGAGGGTGTAACTTTTCAAAGCTTGGAGATGCGCACATTGATATTGCTCAAATCCCACTAGCCTAGGCGGTTGCAAAAAATATCATTTTTGACTATCTAGGTGTCTGCATGGTCGTGAGAGCTAGAGTATGAGGTTTGTCTGAGAGGTGGTTGTGTTGATCACCATGATGAGGATTCACAAGTGGTGAGTTGTGGTTGAAATCTTTTTAGCTGTGTTTCTTTTCTTATGCCTAAGGAGGTTATTCTATTTAAGCCTACAGGCACTTTGTAAATAAGGTTCACAATTTTTGCAATAGTGGTTCACCATCTTTGTAAAAGAACACTAAGAGAATTAGCAAAATAAAATTATATTCTTTAGACTTTAGCATTCTTTATTTTTCAAATCAATCAATAGAAAGCGAGACATATCAGATTGTGCCTAGTTTGCCTCTACTATGTTTTTCATTTATGCTTATGCTAATTTCAACACTCTATGTCATTTAGGAATAGATATTATAAGTTGATCTTTATGAGTTTTAGCTTTTACGATTTCTAGCATAAAATTGCAGATAATATAATCATGTCTTACACTCTTTCATTTCCTGCAACAATTTATAATATTGTACTACGTTGGTTGGTGGGCAATGTCTATACAGGTTTTGAGGCGTTAGTAGAATAACTAGGTTGCATCATATACGTGTGAGCCTTAGTGGGTGCTTCTCGTGAAAGGATCTGAATGACATGCTTTATTCCTACTTGGCCTTAAGCATTTTTCTCTCTTTTCAACAATAAAGAGTTCATGGCACTCTATGCTCGTTTCTTTGGAGTCTTATGCTTTTGTTATTTGAAAGAGAGATTTGAAAAGTTGTAAAGTTTTGACGCATCATCATAGTTTAGATTTTCTTATGTTTATTTCTTCTTCCCCTTTTCCTCCCTAATCCAAGAAAAAAGAGTTAGCTTCTAAAATCCTAGAGGTTATCTAGTGGAGCACAATTCATCCCCCATCCATTGACCTTCCCATAAGGTTGTTACCTTGAAGTGTAAGCTTTAAGGATCAATAACTATTTTTTCTGGCATTGCTTGGTGGGACATGTTTTAATTGTTAAACCACAAGCAAGTGCATGAGCCATTGGCCAATTACAAGATCATAAACAACCTAGAATCCAGGCTTATTGTTGCCCCCCTAGTATCCATAGCCCATGCTAGAGCTACCCAACCCATTGCATAGTAGGATCAACCACAACTTCCTATAGCCACTCTGAATCCCAAAAAAATTGTATCTTGGTGAAATATAAAAAATTGGCGACTCTAAGATTAGTGTTCATAATCTAGGGAATTTCCACATTTTTATAAATTTTATTGGGATATAAATCAACAAGGTGAATTGTTTGACTATTGACCTTAATGGTGAGTCAACCAAACCTAGATCTATATCCTAATGGGGACTAGAATGGATAGGAAATATTTTAGAATGATAAACTTAATGATCTTATGTTCCCTAATATTAAAAATGCAAGATCCAAAAAATTGATTGACAGATACAACAATTTACCAGCAGATTTGGGAAGTGTAGAAGACAACAACACATGCTAAAAAAAAATGGTTTTGAGGTGCCTACAAAGAATCATTCACCCAAGGGTGAATAGTTCTTTCTACAGGGGTCCAAATCAACTTTTTGGGTCCTCTGGTACAAGATTTGAGCTTCCATTTGAGACAGGTCCCACTGTCGGAAAGTGAGAAATAAATTTCACAACTTATTTTCTATGGCTTGACAACAATGATGACAACTTGTGCAACATTACAAAATTGATCTTTCAAGATCTCTTCAATTCTTCAATAACCTCTATAATCTGCACATACATAAAGAGTAATTTTTTTTTTTTTGTATGGTGGTTTTCCTTGGTCAAATCCCAAGTTTGGTAATTAAACCATGATTTAATTATAATGAAAAAGGAAGGAAATGATGAATGAACAATACTTGCTAAAAATCCCCACCCTTCAATGGCTTCCCTTAGAGGACTAAAGTCAAACACATCTCTGTAAAGGAATTTTAGCTTTCTTTGCTTGATTGATTTGAACACAGTTTGAAATGCTTGGATGCCCTTAGGATCAACAATGCATATATTAGCCTTCACAAGATGACAAGAAGACACATAAACTTGGATGTGATGTTAGGATCTTGATTACTACTATAAATGAATGATAATGTTGCTCTTCAATACCCTTGAAAATAATATTTTATCTTGAATGTTCACATCTTGATTCTTAGATTTCAAATGATAAAAAGACTATGTATTTATAGGTGTTTATCTAATTTCCCAAAACTTAGTTCCAAAATCCAACAATTTCAAACTGAATTTGAATCATTAAAATTCCACCACAAACATATTTAAAATGGGTCTTGGCACTTAAAGAGGAACCTGTTCACCCATGGGTGAATGATTCTTGGCCTATAAGTCTAGGACACTCATATTCCATGGTGATTTAATTAATGATTACATTTATTTAATGTTATTTCCCCTTTCAAAAAATAGAAAAATAAGACTTTAGAATGCATAATTTGGAAAATTAAAAGCTTAATTAAGTCCAATAAATTAAGGGACCCAAACATAGTGTGAAATTGTAAAGGTATACAATTTCCTACACTACATTTAGCCCCCACTTTAGTGAGAGTGTGAACTTACACTCAAAATCACACTAAAGTAGATAAATATGTGTCAAGAGGGGTCCAAGTGCACAAATGTTGATGAGATAGGATGACAAAGCTCGAGGAGGTTGGACAAGCCCCCAAGATCCAAGATCCCATGGCAAAACAACATAAGCACAAAGAGACACACAAGCATGTAAGATATGTGTAGAAAGACAAGATACACAATCATACAATGTCAAAGCCAATACAAAAAAGGAAAAAAGGATGGATCAAGCCTCAGTTGTTTGTCCAAAAGGATGGATCAAGCCTAAGTTGTTTGTCCAAAAATTCAGTCACAAGGGCTAAGTGCAATTTGGTATACACTAGGTGAGACCCAAAAATGATCATTGCTTCATAAGGATATCAAGTTTTATTATGCTAGACACTCATGAAATAAAATTTATTCACAAGGCTAGCAAGTTGTATTATACTAGACATATGTGGAATAAAAGACAAGGTTTAAATTCAAAACAAAGGTAAATAATCAAGATAATCAATGGGGTTTTACTTAATCCATGAAAGGTCACACCTTAGGGAACATCACACTTGACATTACCACCAAGATAGGACTAGTCGAGGAATAAAAGATCATACTTTAGGGAATTCTATCCATAGCATTTCCATCAAGGAGAAAATCATATGCCGAGAAAGGCCACACTCTTGTCAAACATCAGGCTAAATGTAACTACGAAGAAGACACATCACATAGATCAAGAAAGCCACACTTTTAATAAAGAGGCCACACTTCCTAGGAGATGTATGCTATCATCACTAAGAAGGGAACATGCAAACAATGAGTAGGTGACTATATGCACCCCTTAAAATGTCAAAATACTTGCTATGTTTGCATTTTAAGGAGAAAGAGGGGAAAAGGGGATCCTTGGGAAGAATGCATGCTTCCAAAAACTAGTTATCCTTGCCCCCCAAGTATAGAGACAAAGACAACCACACCAAGGACTATCATGTTGATGCCATGAAAAATATGGTTTCACTTAAGATTGTACCACCAAGAATGACAATGAGAAAAAACACATAAAGCTACTAATACCACATAGTGATGAGAAACATGATAGAATGAAAATCATTATCAATTAGAGGAATTCAGTGCATCAACACAAGGAAGAGCACCACGATCCTTAATATGTTGAATTTTATTACTCAAGGCCTTACATTCATTAGTTGAATGATTATGCACTAGATGATATGCACAAAATGAGCTTTTGTTGTAGAATTTCTTTTGTATTTTTTGAGGGAGAAATATCAAGTGGGATTGGGGAAGCCTCAAAAAGAAATTCTCTTGGTAAATAGTAGAATATATTCCTTGTTTTTGTGAAAGAGGCCTATCTTGCTTACTACAAGGTGTCATACATACACAAGACTTGTTAGGTTTAAATTGTGATATTTTTTACTCTCCCAAAAAGGAGGGTGTAAAATCTAATGAACCTCAATCATCATGAAAACATGTGTTTGAAGATGAAGCAATATCATGACCATGATGTATATTTGTCCTAGGATTGTTTTGTGTGATGGCATTGATATTAAGTGAAGGTTTATTTGATGCTTTCATTTCTTTCAATGGACAATAACCATAACCTCTTGTTTGTTCTTGCATGCTAGGTTCAATAGGGACACAAATGCCTTGTTCTTTAACACCACATCCCTTTCCATTATAGCCAAATTGTTTCAAAAGCTCATAACCTTTTCCATAAATTTTTTTATTTCTTTTGAGGAAGGTGGTTTTTCATGTTCATCTTCATCATAAGTAGATGTGTAGTTTGTATCTTCTTCTTTGCTAAAATTTGTGGAATTAGATGCTTTTGATGATTCAATTGATGGCATTGCCACTTCTTTC
This sequence comes from Sequoia sempervirens, assembly GCA_007258455.2. Classification (NCBI taxonomy): domain Eukaryota; kingdom Viridiplantae; phylum Streptophyta; class Pinopsida; order Cupressales; family Cupressaceae; genus Sequoia; species Sequoia sempervirens. Next base: position 28,040,680 of record VDFB02137365.1, on the reverse strand, counting down.
TCTTTTCTTGACTTAATATTCTTCTTTGCTAAAAAGTGTGCTATGATAACAAGGTGATGATTGAATGATACCACTTAAAGAAATCTCAGGAGTGTTGTGAATTTTTTCCATAGGATCATACTCCTTCTCACTATCTGAAGGTAAATGAGGAGCATAAGGAAAAATGGGTTGATGAAGTCGTATGGATGTAGGAATGCTTTCTAGTTGCCTATTATTCTTTGTGTTATATGTATGGGCAACGATATGATAACTTGGTTGTGCAAAACATTGTTACTAGTGAGTTTCCTTGTAAAATTGAAGATATATCTTGGAGGTTTTAGAGATCCTATAATGAGAAGCAGTTTAGGAGGTCCAATAACTAAAGAAATCTTAGGAGGTTCAAAAGGATTCTTTGGAGGCAAAATGATTAAAGGACTCTTAGGAGGTCCAAAATGGTTTCTTGGAGGTCCAATAATAAAAGGAGATCCAATGGCCAATTGTGCATTCATAACCTTAGTGGATGTGACTTCTTGTTGATGATTTTCTAACAAGGGGGATTCTACAGTTTCCTTAGCCTCTTCATCTATACTATCTTTCAAAAGAAATATATCAATTATATCATTTTATTTTAGCACAATATCTTCCCATGTAACATGCCCAAATAAAATTTCCCAAATAAATTAAAAAATGGCATTATGAATAAATTAAGACATAAATTCCATAGCTAATAGTATTCAACATATAAATTTCATGTCCATAAATAAGAAAATAATCTGTATATATATTCATTTCCAAATATCAATAACCAATATACATAGTTTGACTTGGCATTCAATCGCCACATAGTCAAAGATGGAATTCCACTATAGTTCCTCTTCTATAGCTCGTCTCCACTAGTGGACGAGAATATGGTTTAAATAGGTGCTTTTCCACCCAACCACGAAGCTATGCTTCCTTGAAATTCTTTTGTCCATTGAAGAATACCTAAACCTACACATAACACTTACCAAGAGATACAATTTACAAGGTGTAATCTAGTGTGTGCCTAACTACATGCATTTCTATCTACTATTAGAACATACATGCAAGTTCCAAGTTAGGTATAGATAGAGAGAGGATAATTAAATAAAAAAGTATGTTCCAAATAATGACTACAAAGCTTGGCCAAGCTCATGCTGTATATGCAACTTAAATAAGATTTTGGAAAAGCAAAATCTACAATCTTTGGCAGCCTTTCCCAAAAGGAAACTTTCCCATAAATAAAAGGGGTATGCCACCCTTCTAGACCATCTAGTAGTATTATACATCTATGTGCTAAAGTCTATTTAATACTTTTGTATCATTTCATCATGTCCCATTTCATCATATAAGTCGTTGACATAATTCAAGAATATCCATACAACCATTCATCATTTAACTATCTTTCCTTAAGTTTCACATTTACTCATCAATGTTGTTCCATTCTATAGTTTCATTCCTTTGCAAATAAAATTAATCTAACACGAATCAAATGAGTAAATAATATGAAATATGAAGGTATACCACATGTATGTGTACATTCATAAATGATGAGTTTATACATGTGCACATATAGGCAGATTAATCACATTTTGTATATGCGTATAAATTCTTTAAGAATAAAATAAAATCTATTCTACATGCAGATTTCTAGATTTGAGATACATTGATTACATATGATGCATAATTTCTGGTCTAAACCACTTTATTCAATTATAACACAATGAATGCCAATACAATGGTTCAAGATTCTAACAAGAATAGAGTTACAACTAAACAATGCAAGGTCATTTACCTTTAATAAAAGAAAATTCAATTCCACAAACATTACGAGAACCAAAATTAATTCTTGTTAATCATTAGTTTTGAGTTACTTGGTGAAAGTATAATATTACCCTATCTTCATCCTGTTTTTGACAAAAGAACATGTTCAGTGATTAACTAAGTATCATTTAATATCTATGTTTAATTCAAAATATTGTGATAAGTTACATTTTGATCATATTTTAAAAGCACACAATATATGTTTAAATACATTAAAAATACTAGGGTCAATTAGCACTATTTATGCTATCGACTTATTCCCCTTTTTGTTGTTTCAATGGTGTTTTCATCCTCATGCCCGAGGAACATATTTTACCAAGTGAAAGTAAATAGAGTATAAATTACCATTTGAATCTATGATGATTCATACACAAGATCGACTAAGCATGCATATATATATATATGTATCTATGTATGTATGTATGTGTGTATATACACACATGCCCATCAAAGCGATAAAGGAAGATTCGTTCAAATTTTGCAAGGGTTTCATACCCCCTCAACCTGTTAAGGCCTATTTTTAGATTGTGGTGTACCAATAAACATATGCATTATCATTTTGAAAGGAATTTTAATAGATAGATATTCTAGAATGATGGTACCATTCCATTCTTCTTACCAGAACAATGCATGATCATTCGACATAAATGAAAATAACAACACGACCTAGGGACATTTCCAATACAAATCCATATGTTATATGGTTGCTCTCAACCAATACATATAACACTGGGTCGTAATATTTAATCCCCATTGAAGATTTGAATAAGATGACGTATATCATCCATCAACTTGTAACAAATTTGGTGATAGAGACTCCCATTATAATATATATATGGAGCATAATGATATGGATCATTTTGAGCCAAGAATCATGCTCAAATGGTCCATACTATTTGGCGCCAAACAATAAAGTAGATTTATAATGTTGCAAATGATGGTATAGCTATGTAGACATCCAAATTTGACCACTCCCACATGGTTAAAACCCGTCGCCCTTATCCATCTACTTCATCAATATTAATTAAATGATTTATTTAATTAATATATCCAATTTCCCTAAGGTTCCTCAAGTATTTAATTTAACAATTAAATAATTTACCCTTTATCTTCTCCTCTCTAAATTAAATAAACATATCAATTCATTTAATTTAGTCATTTAACCTTTTTGAATTAAAACAATTAAATTCTTCTTTTTCTCTATCCTTGTCACATCCTCCATAACCCTCTTCGAATTTGGATTAATTTAATTAATCCATGATTAGGATGTGCACACCTTAATCAGGATTAATGTCACATCCTCCATATTCTCGCACTTACTTCTAATCCCTCATTAAGTTTCTTAATCACCTGTTTGCACAACCTTAATCTAATCCCCTTGCTACATTTATCATATCTTTTTGGTCAACCTTCAGATTTTCCACATCTAGCCTAGACCCTCTTCTCCATGTGAATTTAAAATTCACTTTTATTCCTCCAAATCTCTCCTCTTCCCCATGTGGATCATTGAGATGTAACATCAGTCACATGGGTCAAGAACCTTCCATTATAAGGACCTTGTCTTATCCACAAGGTACTTTTTAGCTTCCTTCATAAGAACCTTGTTTTATCCACAATGTACTTCTCATATGAATTTAAAATTCATATTTATTCTCCCAACCACTTTATCCCTTACAATCATGTGAATTTAAAATTCACATTTATTTCCCCAACCAGTTTTCTCTTCCCCATGGAGATTTTTGAGGAATACTAAAATTCCTCATATATCACTTTCCTCTCATATGAGAACAAGAAGTTATTTTTTGAAGAAATTTTCTCCTCATCCCAATGTACTTGCAAGTATCTCCACCTCACTTGTACTCTCTCCACCTCACCATGTCTTTTTGCCATCTCATTTCCACATCACAAGATGTGAGGGCTTGTGAGTCCTCAACTCACCAAGCCCTCCATCTTGGCCATGTTGGCTCAATCTTGACCATTGAATTCTCTAGAGAATTCTCCCTTAAAATGAATGATTTTCATTCATTCTCATTCATTAGGCATTCACACACTTTTGCATTCTAGCTCTCAAACACTTGCATTCTTGAATCTCCATTGTTGCATACTTTCAAGCTTTGATTTCTTGCATTTGCATTTATCCATACCACTACCCACATAGTTCATTGCATCCCTCATCTCATTTAGAGCATTTTGAATCCATTTTCATCCACCTTGCCATCAAAGGAGCACACAAAATTTATCAAGGATCCAAGGGCCAACAAAGGAGCAGCTTGAACAAGGTAAAAACCTACTTATTTATCTTTATTTTGTTAAGTTTAATGTAGCCCTATCTTGAGGTGTTTAGTGTCATTTCATTCTTTTTTCTTTTTTTTTTGTATGATTTAGAATAGGTTAGGAACATTGATCACATTTCTGGCATGCTCGGTGGGGCCCACAGATGGGTTGTTTTGCTTTTACATTTGTTGTTTTTTGACATTTTGTAGGTTCTGGAGATAGAGAGGCGAACCTACCATAGATAGGGGTGACCCTGCCCTGAACAAGGGTGATCTTGCCCAAGGATAAGCGAACCTACCCAACTATAGGTGACCCCGATGTGAACAGAGGCGACCCTTCCCTGTAGAGTCGACCTACTGAGTGGCAGAACCTAAGTTTTTCTTACTATTTTCTATAGAGGGGTGAACCTGCCCTACAGAGGGGCGAACTGAGCCAACTATAGGCAACCCCAACCTAAAAAGAGGCGACCCTACTATGCAAATTCATCCTTCTGAGTAGAAGAACCTAAGTTTTTCTCATTGTTTTTTGTAGAGGGGCAAACCTACCCTATAAAGGGGTGAACCTGCCCTAATAGGGGCGAATCTTCCCTGGACAGAGGCTTCTACAAGGTAAAAATCATAGTTTAAAGTTCAATTTTAGACTTTGTTTTTTGTCATTTAGATTAAAACTAACCTCCTAACTCGTTAAGTTGGCGATTGTGATAGTTTTTCTAACATTCATGTAGCTGGTAACATTTATTGAAGACCAAAAGAAAGATTTGTAACACATTTTTTCTAGGGTGGACAGGTCCCTGTTATTAGTTAGTTGTTTTCCTTTTCTCTTTCATATTAATCTAGGTACATAGTTTAAGTAGGGGAGTCAACATACTATTTTCTATGCTTTCAAAGTCCTTTGTGTCACCCAAGAGGGCACTATTCTATTCACGCTTTCCCCTTGCACTTCGTGTGAGCCTAGGGAGTAGTCGAAAATGGTTAGCGTTCTCTTTTAGAGGGACCTGCCTGGGAATTTCATCACCCTAAGTGACGATCCCAACCACATGTATCAGTGGGGTATTCAAAGGGGGGAGGGCCAAAGCTATACCCCAATCTAGTTACATCATGTCTAGTGGAGCGTCGAAGCTTGGGTGCTACCTAGATAAATGTGAAGAGTTGGTTCAAGCCTTCAGTATCTCGTTGGGTTTCCCAACTCACGCTTGTGATGGGCTGGTGTTCACGGTTTGTGCCTCACGTACCAAGCGTATATCGAGAACTCTCTAGTTGCCTTGTCTAGACTAGTTAGAGGATTGTGTTGACCATACCCTTCATACTAATCATAGGATCATGTTTTCTGAACTGTCTTTTTTGTGTGAAACTAGTGAATTCCTATTTAGTTAGGTTAGCCTTACCTTTTGCATGTTGTTTTCTTTGCTTTTAGTCCTTTTCCATAGCTATTTTCACTTAAGTCAAGTGTAGACAGGTGAACCTGCTCTTAATAGGGGTGAACCTACCCTCTGTCTTAGACTTTTCTCAGCCTATTTTTAATAGATTTGTCCATCTTTTCACCAAATAGGTGAACCTACCCTAAATAGGCGTGAACCTGCCCCCTATATCAATCCCTTTTTAGCTTGTCTTTATCAAAATTGTCTAACTTTTCACTGAACAGGCAAACTTGCCCACAATAGGGATGAATGTGATGTAGAACCACAATCACAATACCTGCAAAACACCATAAACAAACACATTAGAAGATCATATGCAAGTAAGAACAAGGATTCCCCATGAAATCCATTAACAAAACTCAAAATAGGAATGAAAAGAAGAATACAATGAAAGAACAAGAAAATAGATTAAATCCTATTGAAAGTAATGCAAACTCTTGATCCCATGGGGAAATTGGTGCCAATTTGATGTGAAAGTTGGCCCTTTCCCAACTCCAATGATGCAATGATGATTGATGATGAAGAGTGATCCACTTGATGAAGACTTCCAATGTGGCCCAAGATACAAATCTGCATAACCTAGCTAAGATTGGATGAAATTGGATGAAGATTTCTATGGATTTGAGTCTAGTAAGTTCACTCAATTTGTGGATGATCAAATGAGGAATAACACCTCTTATTTATAGAAAATAAAGTTGAAGAGATGTCCAAAATGGAGCAATGTGGGACTAAGAATTAACTAATGGAAAAATGCCACTTGTCAACATGTGAATGGATGAAGGATGTGCAAGTTTTGAACAATGTGTCAATAAATTTAATTAGGTGTATTTTGAAATTGTTGAAATGGCATGCAAGAGGGAAATAACATGCTTTGAATGCCACTTTGCTCAAGGAAAAATGATTTATTATGTGGAGTATATGCCTTGTTGGAAGGACATAGTCCACTTGGATTTTGAATTCAAATTTGAGGAATATTCCATTTTTTATGCCTTTTGAGAGAAAATAGAGATTTAATAAATGAATTAAATCGATTTTCATGTGCAAGTTGCAAAAGCTAGAGGATGGGACATGGATCAAGATTAAATTAATTGAGGATCAAAATGATGTGACATATTGATTTAGATTTTATAGTTTTATTTAAATCAAAGGATGAGAAAAATAGGATTTAGAGAGTTAAATAAATATTTTTGATTTATTTAACTAAAGAAGGTGAAAGTTAGATTAAATAAAAAAAATGTTAATTTATTTAATTCAATAGGATGACTTTAAGAGATTGAATCAAATAAAATGAATTATTTAATCAAATAGAGATAATTAGATCAGGTTGATGGATTTAATTAATGGAATAGACTCACTTAATGAAATAAATGATTTAATCAATTAAGGGAGAAAAATTAATGAATTTAATCAAACAAGGGAATTTGATTAAATGGTTAGACCGAGGGATGATTTAGGATGAAATGGTGTTAGTAGTCAGGATCAGATGTGCAACGTTAATTACTACATTTTCTATGTCTACATTTTTCCCCTCTTTGAAGCAATGCACTCGTTGCGTTGTTTCAATGAATAAACTGTCTTGATCAAAAGCTAAAAAAAATTTGATTTAAAATTTTTTTCCATTGCTACCCCGGCGAGGAAAATTATGTCGATATACTGCCCCCTCAATAGATTGAGCAAAAAGGTTCAATTTGAGGGTTGATCTAGCGAAAAAAAGGAAAAGGTAGTTGACAGGTCCAAAAAGGGTCAAGAAGGTCGAAAAAATGGCCAAAAAAAAAGATATAAAATGACCTTCAAACAATTGAAAATAGGTTCGGGGGACCTAGACCTCCTCAGGATGGCTAAACATGGTAAAAATTAGGATTAAATAGGCCTTAGGAGACCACTTCCAATTCATTTGCACACATAGCCTTTAGAATTCCTTGAGATTTGAGCCCTAATACCCTGACGAGATGGTGCAACAACAACTCCTGATGCACATTTCCGACCGAGTCCAGACATACCAGTGACCTCCCAGCACTGGGGCACCGGTAAGTGATCCTTACTTGAGGTTCGTTTTTCATTTTTCGCACACATTTATTGCTTCCAAACTTAGTTTTCTAGGCACAGTGTTGTATAGTGCCACTCAAAATTTAAAACTGCACTACTTGGTATTCAAACTAAATCGCCATTGCAAGGTGGATCGCCGCGGTGGATTTTGGAGTTTGTGATCGAACTTCAAACTCTAAAACATATGTGAAATGCAGTGCTATATTCTAAACTTCGACATCGTGGTGAACTTTAGAAATAGGGTTTGGGACACTTAAGTAAAGTGCACAACTATGGTGTAGTTTGGGACTTGATGGTGCTAGTGTCACAGTTTGCAACGTTGGGCTGGTTTCTTGAACAGTCAGGATAAATTTTTCCTATTGATTTTAACACAGTGACCTTTCTTGATGTAGGAGGCAGCGAGGGAGCTCTATTCTCATGAGCACAGATCGCAGGAGATATTCGACTACTTGTGAGATTTGATTGATAGGGAGTAGGACCAACCTCATGAGATGGGGCTATGGTACATTTCCTATGCAGCACCTATGCGGACCCATCTTGGCATGATGTCTACGATTGCTGAGAGATGGCACAATGAGACATCGTCCTTTCATCTTCCCACTGGTGAGGCCACCGTTACCCTAGAGGACATGTGGTAGATCTGTATATTGATGATACATGGTCAACGAGTTATTCATGATATGGATGCCAGATGGGGTGCTTGCCATGTGGTCCTAGATATAGAGGACAATATATATTGCGAGGGCTAGATCGAGTTAGAGCACCATAGGACATTCATGACACCTTTCTGAATAGTTTTTGTTGCCATCATCCCAGGTCTTATCGCCCTGGATCGACGAAGCCGGTAGTTTAGTCATAGCTAGGGGCTTTGCTGGGAGTGGACGGTTCATGACAGGTTAGTTGTTTTGCATGGGGTCCCATTCTTCTTTCCTCCCTTTATAGGGATTTACATGAGTACACATACTTGGACGACAGGGCACTTGGTGCAAGTGTCACACTCCATGTGTGGGCATGTTAGCATATCTCCGTTCTTCAGCTGCTAGTTGTTCCAATCCTAGTCGGGCCCAATGATTCAGTGGTTTGTCATTATGGGGGCGGTGTGTCCTTTACACACAGAGGCTAGCACGAGATCCCTCACTAGAGGAGGGTCATTGATGAGATGATGGTGTTCACATGGTGCCCATACCTTGGTCAGCCTAGATGGGCTAATGATGTTCAACAGTTGTTCTTTTCCTGCCAAGACTGACTAATGCAGGGGCGAGAGCATACTATGATTGAGAGATATTTTTCGAGATGAGTTTAGTTCCAGTTTGGCAAGATTTAGGATAGGTCAGATGATGACTACATGGCCATTTTTGTTTGCACAGTATCATAGGGTGCTTGGGGGAGATATATTCTTGCCTCCAAGGTAGTGGACAACTTTAGGTAGTTGGTGGCCCAACCATGGGCATATGATAAGGGGGCTATAGATCCAATAGTGACTCAGGCCTATAGAGATTGGCTCTGACTCCCTCTATGGCTGAAAGTTCTAGGTGCACCCTCCACTCAATGGAGAGTTAGGGGGAGGGGGCAGCCTGAGGACAAGGAGGTGGTGGTCCTCTAGCAGGTTAGGTGGTATAGGACCAACCACCACAGATTCAGATAAATCAGCCTCATGTTGATGTACACATGTAGGACCAGGATCAGGGGCTAGATAGTGGACATGACGGGCACTAGGATCGGGTTGTTACACCACCACAAGATGGAGGTGAGGACCAACCTCACATGCAACCTCCACCAGTATAGCAGGTCAGTCAAATCTAAGGGACGTCTAGATATTATAGTTGCAGTCCCAGGTCTAGGCCTTGACAGTAGAGGGGGACTAGGCCCGTGAAAAGAGAGATGAGGTGATTTTATAGAGGCAAGCCGCAAAGTTACAGGCGGTCACAGAGATGGGTTGTAGATGGAAGCTAGAGAGTATGGCGGCTTCCTCCTCTTGTAGCACAATGTCTCTTCGAGTCTACAGAGAGGTCGTCTAGGAGGCCAACTACTCTAGATTGTATTATTACCAGGTTGTGCCATGAGCATCCCGAGTCCCAGACTTCTCACAGAGGACAGGGCACAGACCTATAGAGGGTCACAGTGACAAAGGTGAGGGCAGTAGGCAGGAGGGTTAGACCTCCTTTTTGATAGCCCGTTAGGCTTTTTTGTACCCATACACACATGTACAATGATCTGATTATTATTTTGTACTATGAAAATTACTTGATGATATATATGAGATGAGGATGTTGATGTGATATGTTGTGTACCATTTATTTATTATGCATTTGTGGATGGTTATATTTCTATATGTGATGCAATAATGTTATGGTATTATGATGTATGTGATGGATATACTATGGATGGATGCATTTCTTTTTGATGATGTATGCGTTATGTGATGGTTATGCAACTAACAGATCTATATTATGCCTCTAATGAATGATGATATATAATATGCATTTGTGATATGTGATATAGATGTTTATGATTGTGCATTTTTCTTTTAGTACCTTTTATGTATGCTTTAATGATGGTGTATGATGCAATCTATATGATGATTTATGTATGTTGATGCAAATGTGATGATTTATGCTATGAAATGATTTCTTTTTTGATATCTTTTTTCTATTATGATGGTGATGATGATACAAATGCAATGATCCTAATATGTAGCTATGAAATGATGAATGTATTTTGTATGATATGCACTTATGACAATGTTATATAATGATGTGATGTGATGTTATATATGAAATGATATGTTATGCAAAATGGTATGGAGATGATGATTTATGATATACAAAATGATATGTGAGTAATGACCTTATGATGTATATGTGATGGTATAATGAATGCTTTTATGATATTTTTTATATGATTATGGATGATATGTATGCACTTAATGCAATGGGTTGTTTATAATGCTTATGTACTTGTTTATGCTTTGTTTAATTATGCATTAGATGCTTATAATGATATGGGATGATTTACGAAATTTTTATGCAAAATGATTGTAATGTGGTGATATATGAGATGTTTAGAATAACAAATCTATATTATATGATGATGGAGGTGCAATGCATATAAGATGATCACTGTTTCCTATATGATATGCAATATGCTGACGATTTGTGGATTTAGGATTAATGATGATGGTGATTAACTATCATAGTACCCTATTAGAGTGAAAAGTGAGAAGGAATGAAAGAAAGAAGAGATTTCAACAAGACAAAAGATGATGATGATGAATATCTGTTGTGGAGTTGGGATTTTCAAAGGGCCAATCATCTTATTTTTGATAATACACATAAATACGATGCATCAAGGTATTTAGGACCAAGATGGCATGGTATCTAGTGCGATGGACATTGACTTGACAATTAGATAGGAGTATCTTGTTCACACCTGGCATACGAAAACCTTACTAGGATGCACTTTAGGTATTTCACACATCTTGGACCAAACACATAGGAAGGCAAGCCTTCATATGTGGTCAACAAGATATCCAAAGCACCCTCCATACATATCTAATAAAGCAAGTATGCGCCAAGTTATATTACAAGAACATCCACAAACATAGCAGACAAAAGATAATGATCATTTCCCCATTCCTATCTCTCTAAATCCCTTCATTGGGGACATCATTGAGAGGTCCTTGGAATGAGCACAATAAGATAAATCCAAAGACAACGATACAGTAAACAAACAAGCTGATGTTCTTCAATACCGCTAGCCAAGAGTAAACTATGATGATGCTTAATGTTGATGTCCATTGTAGGAAGGATGCATCCTAGGACATGATGATATCAGATGATTTGATATGGGACTGATTGAATGATAGGCTATTGACACAAAGAGTTGACCAACTTGCTTATGTACTAACCTAGACTTTGAGACTTTGACATTTTGAGTTTTTCAGTTTTAACCTACTAGACTTGTTTCTAACTGTTTCACCAAAGGTTGGGGATGACGATTGATTTATTGGGAATGATGTTATTGTGGGTGAAAGCAAGATGAGACGGATGAATTTTTTCAAGTGTTTTGAGGCTGTTTTTAGTATTTTTGAGATTTTTCAAATGTTTTGATTTTTTGATTTTTCAAATGTTTTGGTGTTTTCTGAGATTTTGACCAAGAGACTAACCTAAATACCTATCCTAGGGGCCTCAGAGGCTAATCAATAGATTATCCTTGCATACGTTATACATGCAGAGACCACATAGTTTGGCTAACGACTTGACCGATTTACAGATGAAGATATACATGATAAAATGTCAGTTTATTATGACGAATTCCTAAAGGATTGACCTAATTGTCTTGGGGGATGATCGAAGATCAACCTTGCCTACATTCAAGACTCAATGACCCGTAGTTTGACAAGACAACTCTGTTTTTGAATTTTTGAATTTTTTGACCTGTTTTGAGATTTTGATATGTTTTGAATGTTTTTTGGATTTTTCAATTTTTTGATGATTTTGGATTATTCGATTTTCTGATGTTTTTGGATTTTTCAAATTTTTGATGTTTTTTGGATTTTTTGATTTTCTAATGTTTTTTGATTTTCTAATTTAAGAACTTCAAGAATATACATGAATTTGATTTGATGAGAACATGCCCCCAGCGTGATGCAATAGACTATTCTGATAAAGGTAGGACAAACTGACCTTGAGAATGGGTCGAGTAGTACTAGGAGGGATGATTATACAAACACATGACCAAGCTATGATGCATATGGCGAACAAATGGGTGATGGATGGAGATATGGGATATGATGGATGATGGAAGTGTAATGGATGGATGATGCAGAACAAGTCATGAAGATCCTGGTGGATGGAAAATGCTTATTTACATAAGGCTCCTGTTTGCCAGGTTTTCACCAAGGTAATTGTCCAAAGTGCCACTGAAGTGGTTTTCACCAGAGGACGATTTTTCTCTTTACTATTTTTGAATCATTTTTCTGATTTCTTTTGGATTTTTTCTTTTTTTGATTTTTTTGTTGTCACCAAGATGCCTGTTTGCAAGGTTTTCATCAGGGTGACCATTTTTTCAAGATATTTTCTATTTTTTTTGGATTTTTTGGTTCTATACCTTGAAAGATTAGGCATAAAAAATTTTGAGATGGGATTTGTTCATGGGCTCCTATAGAGGTTCCCCTTCAGGTGTTGATAACTGATATGCCCCTTACTTATAGCTCACTATGATAAAAAATGGTCCCAAGTAGTTGGGTTCAAATTTGCCTTTGCTATTTGGATTTGGGACGTTCTTCTGATTCTCCTTTAGTACTAGTTCTCCAACTTGGAAAGTCCTGCTTCTAATTTTCTTGTTATAGCTCCTCTTGAGTCTATTCTGATAGACTTGCAAATGATTTAAAGTGTCTATACATGGCTCATCCAGTAGCTCCAGCTCATGTAGTCTTGATATTCAGTATTCTTCATCTGTGATGAGGTTTTGCAGTGATATTCTTAGTGATAGGAGCTTGATCTAAATGGGAAGTATGGCTTCTGATCCATAGACCAAGGAGAATGGGGTGGTGCCAGTGGGTGTGCAGATGCTAGTTTGATAGGCCTAAAGGGAGGGATTGAGATACAGATGCCAGTCATGACCTATGTCATTGACTGTCTTTTTTAGAATATTTAAAATGGTTTTATTTGTGGCTTCTACTTGGCCATTGCCTTGGGGATAGTATGGGGTGGAGAAGCAATGTTGGATTTTTATTTTTTCACATAATTCATAGACATCTTGATTCTTGAATGGTGTCCCATTATTTGAGATAATGGCTTGTGGGACACCGTAGCTACAAATGAGATAGTTCAAGATGAACTTTGATATCTGCTTCCTCATTATATATGTCATGGGTATGGATTCCACCCATTTGGTAAAGTATTTGGTGGTAGTTATGATGAACTTGTGGCCATTAGATGAGGTTGGAGTGATTTTTCCAATGAGTTCAAGTCTCCATTGCGAAAAGGGCCATGGTGTGATGATGGGAAGAAGTTATTGAGCTAGAGCATGGATGAGGTCCCCATGCTGTTGACATTGTAGGAACCTTTTGACATAGTCATGTGCCTTTCTTTCCATTGTAGGCCAATAATACCCCATCCTCAGCAATTTCTTGGCAAGGGTAATTCCACTCAAGTGCGAACCACAAATGTCGTTATGCACCTCAATTAAGGCAATCAATGCCTCCTCAACATTTAGGCAATGTAATAAGGTTCCTTCTATGATCCTATGATATAGCGTATCTCCTAGGATGATGAATCGGTATGCCTTTTTGAAAAATGATGAGGGCACAACCCGAGACACAAAAAATAACCCACAAACAAGAGAATAATTTTATTATTCAGAAAATAAAGCTTCTTACATGCAGAGGATCTCAAATCCCCAAGTTCTACAACACATGCAAGCTACAGAAAGCTATAGAATAACCCTTTCGCAATATGCGAGCTTGTCCCCAAAAGGTTACCCAAAAATTAGAAAACCTGCCCATAAATAGAGCTCCTCATTGGTTTGGAGCCAAAACAACATTCAAATTGAGTTTAGGTGGTTTGGCACCAAAAATTTACAACATGAAGTTCAAATTTCAAAAGATCATTTGCAATGGTATCTTCTAGAAAGTGCGCCAACTTCCTGGGGCCATAACTTTTGATCCGGGGCTTCGATTCACGAACCGTTGGAAAGGTCTCAAAGTCAAGAACGCGCTCGAAATTTTCTACACCATTTTTGGCAAGTTTCAGGGCTGATCCAGAAGCTCTAAGTGCCTCAAATCACACTTGAAAGATTTTTAGGTGCAAATCTGGGCAACAAAAACTGCAATATCTTTCTACCCAGGAAGAGAAAATAAAAACCGTAAATTAAGAATTTTATTATAACAAAAGGGTATCCAAAAATGTAAAAACATCTGAAAAAATGATAAACTTGAAATTTAACTATTTTTTTGGTGATGCAAGATTGCCCTTACACCACTGGATGCTCCTGCATCAGACACCCAGGGTAATTTGAGAAGTGACCCCGTCACGTCTCAGATGGTGGAGGAAAACCAAAATGGTCAACCTCTACCTTAGATAGCTAGGATGAATCTTCTGCAGGCCTTCCTCTCCATTTCACCAGATATTCTTCATACTGCCTGTTTCTGGTACTCCTTCCCACACGACTATTCAAGATTTCCTCAATCTCCTCCTTTTTTGAAGTAGGTGCTAGAATCCCACACTATTCCATCATTGGTACTTCCTCTGTGCCACCTTCATGATACTCTATCAAATCTGAAATGCCGAACACAGGGGAAATGTTGAATCCATCTGGCAACTCTACCTCATATGCGTTCCCTGAATCATGCCTCTTCAAAATTTTATAGGGACGAAACTTCTTCATCTTCAATTTGTTATATGTTCCCACTGGAAACCTTTCTTTCCTCAAGTGGACCATCACTTCATCACCAATCTAAAACTCCTTATACCTCATCTTCTGATCTGCCTTAGCCTTATACTACATATTCATCTTGTTAATATGTTCTCTTACCTTCTCATGTATACCCTTGATGTGTTCTGCAAAATCTTCGACTTCAGCACTTATTTTCTTCTCTTGGTCCATCTTCCTCAATTCTGGAGCTGTTCTACCTCCATACACAATCTGAATGGTGATTTACCAGTGCTTCTGTTGACAGAATTGTTGTAAGAAAATTCTACTGGGGTAAGATCAAGTCCCATCCCTTGGGTTTATCTCCTACCAAACATCTCAGTGAGGTTACCCAGCCTCTTAATAACCTTTGTCTGCCCATCTGCTTTGTGGATGGTGTGCAGAACTAAACTTCAACTTTGTCTTCAGCTTCTTCCACAAGGTCCTCCAAAAGTACCCCACAAATTTAGTGTCACGATCTAAAACAATACTCTTTGGCAGACCATGTAGCCTCACCACCTCTTTGAAGAACAAGTCAGCAATGTGGACTGCATCATGGGTCTTCTGACATGGAATGAAATGTGCCATCTTTGAAAACCTATCAACCACCACAAAGACTGAATCATTCCCTCGTTGTGTCCTTGGAAAACAAGAACAAAGTCCATACTTATATCCTCCCATGGCCTTTCTTGTACAGGTAAGGGCTGATATAAGCCAGTATTCTAGCTCACTCCTTTATCCATCTAACATACTCTGCAACTTTGTACAAACTTCTTCACATCTTGTGACAACTGAGGCCAATAATAATGCTCACTGACAATGGCAATGGTCTTATCCTGACCAAAATGTCCTGCCAGTCCTCCACTATGCTTCTCCTTTATCAGGTTCTCCCTCATAGAACTCCTTGGGATACATAATTGACTTCCCTTAAATAACATGCCATCTTGGATTATGAAATCCACCCACCTTGTCCTGTCTCTGTAACAGGTTCCTTGCAAGCTTTCCAAGCCTCTGCAAAATCAGGATCTTCCGCATACAGTGTCTTGAGTTCATTGAACCCAACCACTTCAATCTGCATCTTTGTCATCAATGTATGCCTCCTACTTAAGGCATCTGCAACCCTATTTGACTTCCCAATTCTATGTTTCAAAACAAAGGTATAACTCTGCAAAAAACTCTACCCATTTCATATGCCTCTGATTTAATTTTCCTAGACTATTTAGGTATTGCAAGGCCTGATGATCAGTATATAAACAAATTCCTTCGCAATAAATAATGTCTCCATTTCTTTAATGCTTGAACTATTGCATAAAATTCTTGATCATATATAGAATACTTTGGCATCATTTAACTTTTCACTGAAATAGGCAATGGGCTTACCTTCTTGGCTCAACACTACTCCAATGGCACAACCACTAGCATCACAATCCACCTGAAACACCTTGTTGAAATCTGGGAGAGCTAGAATAGGTTGCTCTGTCACCTTCTGCTTTAATAGTTCAAAACTTTTTACTGCTCGAGTGCTCCACTTGAATTCTTTTTCTATCCCCTCTCATTGTTTCAGTCAGGGGTCCACAAATACTACTGAAGTTTCTAATGAACTTTCTATAAAACTAGCTAGCCAAACCATGGAAAGATCTCACCTCGGTAGCAGTTCTTGGGGTAGGCCATTCCAGAATAGCCTTCACCTTCTCTGGGTCCATCTTGAGACCTTCTGCTGAGACAACAAACCCCAAGTACACTAACTCCCTCTTCACAAAACTGCACTTCTTCAGATTAATCAACAATTTCTCTTCTCTTAACTTCTCAAAGGCTATCCGAATATGCACCAAATGCTCATCCAACGTCTTACTGAAAATAAAAATATCATCTAAATACACAATAACAAAACTTCCTAGAAATTATTTTAGTACCTCGTTCATGAGCCTCATGAATGTGCTTGGTGCATTGGTTAGCCCAAAAGGCATGACTAACCACTCGTACAGGCCCTCTTTGGTCTTGAATGAAGTCTTCCATTCATCTCCCTCTTGAATCCAGATCTGGTGATATCCTCTCTTTAGATCAATCTTTGTGAAGTACTGACCTCCACTCAAATAGTCCATCGGGTCATCCATCCTTGGCAGGGGAAATTTGTACTTGATTGTTATCTTGTTTATGGCTCGAGAATCTGTACACATCCTCCACTCCCCATCCTTCTTTGGTACTAGTACTGCAGGTACTGCACATGGACTCAAACTCTCCCATATCAAACCCTTTCTCAACAACTCTTGAACTTGTCTATTTAACTCCTCATTTTCTGTTGGAGTCATTCTATGAGCTGCCTTATTTTGCAAACTAGCTCCAGGAATCAAGTCAATCTGATGACTGATCTTCCTTATTCGTGATAAACCCTCAAGTATATTATCAGAAACAATATTCTGAAACTCATCCAACATCCCATAAACTTCTTCTGGATCCTTCTCACTATCCTCTTTACTCACTCTAGGAATTAATGCATAACATACACGCTCATGCTTCATACCTTCTAAAAAATTTCTTCCATCTACATAACAAATTCTAGCACTACTACATACCTTTTCTTCAGTCTCCTTTAGGGGTTTCAACTTGTGACGAATCCCATCCTTTGTCAAGGAATATGTGTTTGCATGGCCATCATGTATAGCTCGCCTATTGAACTGCCATGGTCTCCCCAATAACATGTGACATGCATCCATGAGGATGATATCACAAAGTACCTCATCATGGTAGCTTTCGATCTTGAATTTTACTAGGCACTGCTCATTGACCAAAAATTTGTGGTCTTTCTACAACTAGACAATCTGATACGGATGTGGGTGCCTTTCCCTCTTCAGCTTCAACTTTGCGACCATCTCATCTAACACCAAATTATCAATGCTTCCACAGTCAATAATGACATCACAACATTTTCCTTCACACTTGCACCTTGTGCGAAACAGATTCTTCCTTTGTTCTGGTTCCTTTTCTTCAGTCACTAGGGCTCTCCTGATCACTAGGGTTTCTCCCCTTTCAGCATCATCTGAATGTTCAGATTAGGCCTCCTCACCTTCATGCGTAACCCTTCCATGACCTTCTGCCCTTTTGTCTACCCTTCCTTAGTGTTGTGGACATTCATAGGCTCGATGCCCTTCTTCACCACATTGGAAACATGTTCCTCTGAAACCACCTCTTCCAGATCCTTGTTCGTATCTCCCTCGTCCTCTACCTCTTTGATTACCACTACTTTGATCATGAGGGCAATAGAAGTTGTCATTCCTTTGGCTTCAGCTGGTGCCCACATCTTCACTTTTCTTTTCGTCATCATTTCGGCTTCCTGAAGGTCTACCATTGCCCCTTCCACTTTGGCCTCCTTGTCCTTTTTGCTTGCCATCAAATCTTTTGTTCAGCTTCTCTTCCACCTTTAGTGCAAACTGATACACATCCTCAATGGTGATCATTCTAACTAGGCTTAACTCCTCCTGAATGCTCGGTCGTAACCCATTAAGATATCGGGCTACCTTCTCCTTATTGGCCTCTGTGTGACCCGTTCTGATGATTATCTTGTGAAAATATTCAGTATATTCTTTCACAGATCTACTTCCTGTTTCAACCCTGCAATTTCTTTCAATAGATCTAACTTGTAGTCCACTGTATGAACCGCTTTCGCTGCGGGATGAGATTCGATCTGATGGATTTTTGCGCCGACCACGCCGATTTATCTTACGAGAACGATTTGATCTGTCTTTATAATTTGGTTTCGACCCTGCGATCCACTGATTAATCTCTCTTTGATTTGATTTTGACATTTGACTTTGATTGTCGCTTTGATTTCATTGGTTCGGAGAGATGAGCCCGACGAGCGCGCCATGAGACGAACTTTATCTTTTCCTTTTTGCTGATCCTCAATCATTTTGTAATCCATCAACCTGTCTCTGGAGGGCTGCCAGTGCATCTCTTCCACTAGCATTTACTGCCACCTCGACCACCTCTGGCACCACCATGCCTACCAAGCATCACTCTTGGAGGCATCTTTCTTGACCTCGACCCACAACCACGGTCCTGGTGTGAACTGCCTCACGATCGGCGATCTGTCCACACGCTCAAGAAAACCTCGCTCTGATACCACTTGATGAGGGCACAACCTGAGACACAAAAAATAACCCACAAATAAGAGAATAATTTCATTATTCAGAAAATGGAGCTTCTTACATGCAGAGGATCTCAAATCCCCAAGTTCTACAACACATGCAAGCTATAGAAAGCTACAGAATAACCCTTTCGCAATATGCGAACTTGTCCCCAAAAGGTTACCCAAAAATTAGAAAACCTACCCATAAATAGAGCTCCTCATTGGTTTGGAGCCAAAACAACATTCAAATTGAGTTTAGGCGGTTTGGTGCTGAAAATTTACAATATGAAGTTCAAATTTCAAATGATCATTTGCAATGTTATCTTCTAGAAAGTGCGCTAACTTCCCGAGGCCATAACTTTTGACCCGGGGCTCCGATTCGTGAACTGTTTGAACCGTTGGAAAGGTCTCGAAGTCAAGAACGTGCTCAAAATCTACTACGCCAATTTTGGTAAGTTTAAGGGCCGATCCGGAAGCTCTAAGTGCCTCAAATCCCACTCGGAAGATTTTCAGGTGCAAATCTAGGCAACAAAAACTGCAATATCTTTCTACCAAGGAAGAGAAAATAAAAACTATAAATTTGGAATTTTATTATGATGAAAAGGGTATCCAAAAATGTAAAAACATCTGAAAAATGATAAACTTGAAATTTAACTATTTTTTTGGTGATGCAAGATTGCCCTTACACCACTGGATGCTCCTGCATCAGACACCCAGGGTAATTTGAGAAGTGACCCCGTCACGTCTCAGATGGTGGAGGAAAACCCAAATGGTCAACCTCTACCTTAGATAGCTAGGATGAATCTTCCATAGGCCTTCCTCTCCATTTCACCAGATAATCTTCATACTGCCTATTTCTAGTACTCCTTCCCACACGACTATCCAATATTTCCTCAATCTCCTCCTTTTCTAAAGTAGGTGCTGGAATCCCACACTGTTCCATCATTGGTACTTCCTCTATGCCACCTTCATGATAGTCTGTCAAATCTGAAATGTTGAACACAGGGGAAATGTTGAATCCATCCAACAACTCTACCTCATATGCATTCCCTGAATCACGCCTCTTCAAAATTTTACAGGGACCGAACTTCTTCATCTTCAATTTGTTATATGTTCCCACTGGAAACCTTTCTTTCCTCAAGTGGACCATCACTTCATCACCAATCTAAAACTCCTTATACCTCCTCTTCTGATCTGCCTTAGCCTTATACTGCATATTCATCTTGTTAATATGTTCTCTTACCTTCTCATGTATACCCTTGATGTGTTCTGCAAAATCTTCGACTTCAGTAATTATTTTCTTCTCTTGGTCCATCTTCCTCAATTCTGGAGCTGTTCTGGGGCTACCTCCATACACAATCTGGAATGGTGATTTACCAGTGCTTCTATTGACAGAATTGTTCTAAGAAAATTCTACTTGGGGTAAGATCAAGTCCCATCCCTTGGGTTTATCTCCTACCAAACATCTCAGGAGGTTACCTAGACTCCTGTTAACAACCTCTGTTTGCTCATCTATTTGTGGATGGTGTGCAGAACTGAACTTCAACTCTGTCTTCGGCTTCTTCCACAAGGTCCTCCAAAAGTACCCCACAAATTTGGTGTCATGATCTAAAACAATACTCTTTGGTAGACCATGTATCCTCACCACCTCTTTCAAGAAAAAGTCAGTAATGTGGATTGCATCATTGGTCTTCTGACATGGAATGAAATGTGCCATCTTCGAAAACCTATCAACCACCACAAAGACTGAATCATTCCCTCGTTGTGTCCTTGGCAAACCAAGAATAAAGTCCATACTTATATCCTCCCATGGCCTTTCTTGTACATGTAAGGGCTGATATAAGCCGATATTCTGGCTCACTCCTTTAGCCATCTGACATACTCTACAGCTTTGTATAAACTTCTTCACATCCTGTGACAACTGAGGCCAATAATAATGCTCACTGACAATGGCAATGGTCTTATCCTGACCAAAATGTCCTGCTAGTCCTCCACTATGCTTCTCCTTTATCAGGTTCTCCCTCATAGAACTCCTTGGGATACACAATTGACTTCCCTTAAATAACATGCCATCCTGGATTATGAAATCCACCCACCTTGTCCTGTCCACTGTAACAGGTTTCTTGCAAGCTTTCTAAGCCTCTGCAAAATCAGGATCTTCCGGATACAGTGTCTTGAGTTCATTGAACCCAACCACTTCAATCTGCATCTTTGTCATCAATGTATGCCTCCTACTTTAAGGCATCTGCAACCCTATTTGACTTCCCACTCCTATGTTTCAAAACAAAGGTATAACTCTGCAAAACTCTACCCATTTCATATGCCTCTGATTTAATTTTTCCTCGACTATTTAGGTATTGCAAGGCCTGATGATTAGTATATAGAACAAATTCCTTCGGCAACAAATAATGTCTCCATTTCTTTAATTCTTGAACTATTGCATAAAATTCCTGATCATATACAGAATACTTTCTCTTGGCATCATTTAAGTTTTTACTGAAATAGGCAATGGGCTTACCTTCTTGGCTCAACACTGCTCCAATGGCACAACCGCTAGCATCACAATCCACATAAAACATCTTGTTGAAATCTGGGAGAGTTAGAATAGGTTGCTCTGTCACCTTTTGCTTCAATAGTTCAAAACTTTTTGCTACTCCAGTGCTCCACTTGAATTCTTTTCTATCCCCTCTCATTGTTTCAGTCTGGGGTCCACAAATACTACTGAAGTTTCTAATGAACTTTCTATAAAAACTAGCCAAACCATGGAAAAATCTCACCTCAGTAGCAGTTCTTGGGGTAGGCCATTCCAGAATAGCCTTCACCTTCTCTGGGTCCATCTTGAGACCTTCTGCTGAGACAACAAACCCCAAGTACACTAACTCCCTCTTCACAAAATTGCACTTCTTCCAGATTAATCAGAGTTTTCTTCTCTTAACTTCTCAAAGGCTCTCGAATATGCACGGATGCTCATCCAATGTCTTACTGAAAATAAAAATATCATCTAAATACACAATAACAAAACTTCCTAGAAATTCTTTTAGTACCTCGTTCATGAGCCGCATGAATGTGCTTGGTGCATTGGTTAGCCCAAAATGCATGACTAACCACTCATATAGGCCCTCTTTTGTCTTGAAGGCAGTCTTCCATTCATCTCCCTCTCGAATCCGGATTTGGTGAGATACACTCTTTAGATCAATCTTTGTGAAATACTGAGCTCCACTCAAACAGTCCATCGGGTCATCCATCCTTGGCAGGGGAAATATGTACTTGATTGTTATCTTGTTTATGGCTCGAGAATCTGTACACATCCTCCACTCCCCATCCTTCTTTGGTACTAGTACTGCAGGTACTGCACATGGACTCAAACTCTCCCGTATCAAACCCTTTCTCAACAACTCTTGAACTTGTCTATTTAACTCCTCATTTTCTGTTGGAGTCATTCTATGAGCTGCCTTATTTGGCAAACTGGCTTCAGGAATCAAGTCAATCTGATGACTGATCTTCCTTATTCGCCGTAAACCCTCAGGTACATTATCAGAAACAATATCCTGAAACTCATCCAACATCCCATAAACTTCTTCTGGAACCTTCTCACTATCCTCTTTACTCACTCTAGGAATCAATGCATAACATACACGCTCATGCTTCATACCTTCTAAAATTTTTCTTCTATCTACATAACAAATTCTAGCACTACTACATACCTTTTCTTCGGTCTCCTTTAGGGGTTTCAACTTGTGACGAACCCCATCCTTTGTCAAGGAATATTTGTTTGCATGGCCATCATGTATAGCTCGCCTATCGAACTACCATGGCTTCCCCAACAACATGTGACATGCATCCATGAGGGTGATATCATAGAGTACCTCATCACGGTAGCTTCTGATCTTGAATTTTACTAGGCACTGCTCAATGACCAAAACTTTGTGGTCTTTCTGCAACCAGACAATCCGATACGGATGCAGGTGCCTTTCCCTCTTCAGCTTCAACTTTGTGACCATCTCCTCTGACACCAAATTATCAGTGGTTCCACCGTCAATAATGACATCACAAAATTTTCCTTCACACTTGCACCTTGTGCGAGACAGATTCTTCCTCTGTTCTAGTTCCTTTTCTTCAGTCACTAGGGCTCTCCTAATCACTATGGTTTCTCCCCTTTCAGCATCATCTGAATGTTTAGATTGGGCCTCCTCATCTATATGTGCAACCCTTTCATGACCTTCTGGCCTTTTGTTTTCCCTTCTTTGGTGTTGTGGACATTCATAGGCTCGATGCCCTTCTTCAGGACACTGGAAACATGTTCCTCTGAAACCACCTCTTCCAGATCCTTGTCCGTATCTCCCTCGTCCTCTACCTCTTTGATCACCACTATTTTTATTATGAGGGCGGTAGAAGTTTTCATTCCTTTGGCTTCGGCTGGTGCCCACATCTTCACTTTTCTTTTCGTCATCATTTCGACTTCCTGAAGGTCTACCATTGCCCCTTCCACTTTGGCCTCCTCGATCTTTTTTCTTGCCATCAAATCTTTTGTTTAGCTTCTCTTCCACCTTTAGGGCAAACTGATACACATCCTCAATGGTGGTCATTCTGACTAGGCTTAACTCCTCTTGAATGCTCGTTCATAACCCATTAAGATATAGGGCTACCTTCTCCTTATTAGCCTCTGTGTGACCCGTTCTGATGATTATCTTGTGAAAATCTTTAGTATATTCTTTCACAGATCTACTTCCTTGCTTCAACCCTTGCAATTTCTTCAATAGATCTAACTCGTAGTCCACTGGTATGAACTGCTTCTTCAGTTGTTCTACCATGCGATCCCATCTGGTGATCTTGACTTTTCCTCTTTGATTTCTTTCCAACTGGACCTCTTTCCACCAAATACTGGCATGGCCCTTCAGCTTCATTTTTGCAAACTTCACCCAATCTGGGTCCTTTATTTCTCTCATACTCAAAATATTCTTCTAGCTCGTTGATCCAATCGATCAATTGTTCCGGGTTCAGACTTCTAGAATAATTGGGGACTTCTGCTCGGGTCTTTTCCTTTGAATGGCCCTTATTAGCCGCATTTGGTCTTGATCAATTGCTTCTTCTTCCTTTTCTACATCTGAACCTTCTTCCTCTCCTTCATCCTCACTTTCCTCCCTCGGTTTAACCCTCTTCTCAACTACTCTTGTAATGCATCAACCTGTCTCTGGAGGACTGCTAGTGCATCTCTTCCACCAGCATTTCGCCACCTCGACCACTTCTGGCACCACCACACCTACCAGGCATCACTCTTGGAGGCATCTTTCTTGACCTCGATCCACAACCACAGTCCTGGTGTGAACTGCCTCACGATCGGCGATCTGTCCACACGCTCAAGAAAATCTCGCTCTGATACCACTTGATGAGGGCACAACCCGAGACACAAAAAATAACCCAGAAACAAGAGAATAATTTTATTATTCAGAAAATGGAGCTTCTTACATGTAGAGGATCTCAAATCCCTAAGTTCTACAACACATGCAAGCTACAGAATAACCCTTTCGCAATATGTGAACTTGTCCCCAAAAGGTTACCCAAAAATTAGAAAACCTGCCCATAAATAGAGCTCCTCATTGGTTTGGAGCCAAAACAACATTCAAATTGAGTTTAGGCGGTTTGGTGCCGAAAATTTACAACATGAAGTTCAAATTTTAAAAGAGCATTTGCAATGGTATCTTCTAGAAAGTGCGCCAACTTCCTGGGGCCATAACTTTTGATCCAGGGCTCTGATTCGCAAACCGTTTGAACCATTGGAAAGGTCTCGAAGTCAAGAATGTGCTCATAATTATCTACACCAATTTTGGCAAGTTTTGGGTCCGATCTAGAATCTCTAAGTGCCTCAAATCCCACTCGGAAGATTTTCAGGTGCAAATCTGGGCAACAAAAACTGCAATATTTTTCTACCCAGGAAGAGAAAATAAAAACCATAAATTGGGAATTTTATTACGATGAAAAGGGTATCCAAAAATGTAAAAACATCTAAAAAATGATAAACTTGAAATTTAACTTTTTTTTGGTGATGCAAGATTGCCGTTACACCATTGGATGCTCCTCCATCAAAAAAGGTTCATTTTAAGGTTGAAGGTAGTTTAGCGGGGAGGACTCCTATTTGTAGGTAGGTGTAAATATCATGGTACCAAGGATCACCAGGACCAACAATTTCACACACAAATTTTGACTTTGGTACCTCGAATTCTGGTGTGAGAAGCTACTCCACCAAGAATTCATGTTTTATGACGCTGTGAGGGATGTCTAGTAAGGATCCAATGGTTATCATGGCATCTGTTGTTCTGTTGTTTGCTCGTGGAATCTGCTCAAATGTGATGTTGATGAATGATTCTTTGAGAGTTTCTACCAGCTTCTTATATGGAGTTAGCTTATCATCCTTTCTCTGATACTCGTCATTCAATTGATTTATTATCAGGTAAGAGTCTCCATATACCCTAACATGATGTGCCATTGCATTTCTATTCTAAGACCTATGGTTAAAGCCTTGTATTCAGCAATGTTGTTAGTGCAGGGGAATGCCAGTTTGTAAGATCTTGGTATACAATCCCCTTGTGGGGTGATGAAGAAGATGCCGACTCCTGATCCATGCTGTGTGTATGAGCCATCAAAGTAGAGTTTCCAATGGTCAGCTATGTTGAAGTTAAAAATGGATTTGTCTGGAAACTTTGAGATTAGTAGATTCTTTGAGTAGATGGGTACTTCCACAAGCTGATCTGAGATGACTTCACCTTTAATTTTTTTCCACTCCACATATTCAATGTCATACTCTGATAGTATCATAACCCATTTACACATTCTTCCCGTGAGCATTGTTTTTGCTAGTAGTTACTTGAGGGGATCAATTTTGGAATTGAGCTTTGCTTTATGTGCTAACATGTAATGTTTGAATTTTTGTGAAGCAAACACTACTGCTAGACATGCTTTCTCAATGAATGAGTAGTTTAACTCATGCCCAAACATTGTGCGGCTGATTTAATATATGGCCCTTTTTGTCCCATTTTCATCGTGTTGAGCTAGAAGAGCACTGAGGGCTATTGCTGTTGCTGACACATAGAGAATTAATGGATTTCTTGGGGCTGGTGGCATGATGATTGGTATTGTAAGAAAATATTCTTTGATCTTATTGAAGGCTTCGTCATACTTGTCATCCCACTTGTATGCTACTCCCTTGTGAAGTAGGTGAGAGTATGGATTTTGTTTATCTGCTAGTTGTGCTATGAACCTTTGGATGGACTAAAGCCTACCTTGGAGGCCTCTTGATTGTTTCAATGTTTTGGGTGCCTCCATCTCAAAGATTTCTTTTACCTTGGTAGGGTCTACCTCAATACCTCTTATTGACACTATGTATCCAAGCAACTTTCCTAATTGTACACTGAAGACACACTTCTTTGGATTTAATCAGACCTTGTATTCCTCCAACCTGTCAAAAATGGCAATTAAGGTTGCTATGTGATCCTTCCTCTTTATGAATTTGGCTAGTATGCCATCGACATAATCTTCCACAATTTTTTGGATCATGTCATGGAAGATTAATGTCATCACACTTTGCTATGTTGCTCTTGCATTCTTCAAGACGAATGGCATCATACTCCAACAGTAAGTCCCCCATGGACAAGTGAAGGCCATTTTTTGTTGGTCTTCTTTATCAGTCATTATCTGGTTGTATCCTAAGAAACCATCCATCAAAGAGAGCATTTCATGTCCAACTATCATGTCCACTATCATGTCAATATTGGGCAAGGGGAAATCATCCTTTGGGCATGCCTTGTTTAGGTCCCTGAAGTCTATGCAAATTCGAATGCCCCCATCAGGCTTTGAGATAGGTACCAGATTAGAGACCCATTCTAGATATTTAATTGGCCAAATAAATCATGCATCAAGTAGTTTATTTAGTTCCAGTTTGACTAATAAAGCAATCCGTGGATTCATTTTCCTGAGTTTTTGTCTCATAGGTTTTGCTTCAAGATATACTACTACGTGATGTACCACAATTACCAGATCAAGTCCAATCATATCTACATAGCTCCATGCGAAGTTAACTTTACTTTCTCTTAGAAAGGTAGCTAGGATCTCTTGTTCTTTTGTCAACAATGATTCTGCATAGAAAGTGATGTTTGGTGTCTCTTTTGTTCCCAAGTTAACCGGATTACAATTTTTGGCCAGGACTACTGATTTTTCTTGATGGAGTGCTCTAAGTGGAAGATTGAATTCCGCATGCTCGGGTGCCTAAGAGAGGTTTTCACTGTTGGATGCATTCTTTTATTTTATTTTATTTTGGTCGAAGAGTGCCACAGTGTGGTTTTCACTCAAGGACCTAGATATTATTCTTAATTTCTCACTTTTGCGATTGAGGGATTCAATCGTTTCCCCATAATAGGCATGTGTATCTAGCTTGATGATGAATCTTGCTTTGTGATCCCCACATGGAATATGATCCTAGAGTCCCATGAATTCTGAGAGTGCTTCATCATTTTCAAATGTGTCAAGAATTGGTGGTCCTCGTTGGTCATAATCGATTAGTTGGGGGTAGACTAAACAAATTTCTTGGTTTTTATTTTCACACTCAAAGGACAGGGTGCTAATCATAAGAAGGGTGGTGTCTTCAAAGAGTCTAGGTAGGTTGGTTATGGGATATTTGTCATCACTACTACTATAGACGTCGATTATGTCAAATGTAAAGTTTTCTAAGGGTAGGCTAGTGGATACAGGCAATTGTAAGGTAGCTGCAGATTACTAAGGAGTTCTGACTTTCCTAACTAGGGGATTTTGGCCACATATGGTTATACTCGGAGGGGTACATCCAAGGCCAAGATTTCTCATTCACATCTCCAAAATGATAGGTATTATAAGCCCATTATCATTTTGTCTGAGTTTCTGGTTTCTGTCATAGCCCATTCCAAGCATCATTTGCAAACCTTTGCTTATGTCATCCATTGGTAGATTAGTTGTTGGTCTATTATCTTGGTATAGGAGATGAGATGGGTCCTCCTCTATGAATTCTTGGCCAAGATCTCCCCAAATTTTTAAGTTGGGATATTCTTCAGGGGGTGTTCAATAAGTGGAGGCTTCACTTGATTGTGAATGTCCTCATGATCTAGGAGATTGTGGTAACTCTCATACCACAAAGGCATTTTTGGGAATTGTATAGTTTCTGCAACCATTTTCTTGGATGATGAATTTGATATTAGAGATGGTGGGGATGGCGGGAGTGGCAGTTGTCTCTGTCGCAGAAGTGGAAGCGAGAGTAGCTAGGTCAATGTATGGTGTTGATGGGCCTTCATCATGTATAAGTACTTGAGGTATTTTGTAGTATTCAGCCTCTAGGTTCTTGCAGTAGGAGAATGGTTCAGGATCTCCATGGATAGTGACCTCTTGTCCTTCATATGTGAATTTGACACATTTCAATGGAAGTTTGATGCTACTGCTTGCATTGCATGGATCCACGGACATCCCAGGAGAATGTTATAAGGCAAGTAGAGGTCTAGGACCTGATACGTGGTTTCCATGATAGCTGGCCCTACTTGAATAGGGATTTGGATTGTGCCTTGGGACACTCTTTCTTGATCATCATATGCTCTAATTGTAATACCTTTTCCTTTTTCGATGGAATCCTCTAATATTTTTGGGTTCTTAGTGAGCTTAAGGGAACAAATATTCAAGCATGCGCCTCCATCCACCAAGACTCACTTGACTTTACTTTTATGCACCAATACCTCTTAATGGAGTGCATAGTTGTGAGATGGTTGAGTGGGAAAGTCTTGATTGGAGAACGTAAGGAGGTTTGGAGTGATGATGTTTCCAATTATAGCTTGGAATTGTTCCACATCAAGATCTGCAAGGATGGTTGATGAAGCCAATGCTTCCACATGGATTTTCTCATGGGAAGATGAAATTCTTAGCAACTCCATGATGGAGATTTGTTTTGGGGTTCTTTTTAGTTGATCAAGGACATTATAACCACTGGGAATAGATTTAGGGTTGGGTTCAGGTACTCTGTTTGGATGAGATGATCCTACAACGGTAAATTTTCCACCTGTTGTGGTGACTCCACAATCGGCATGGGCTCCTTTGATGGTGATGGTAGCATAGTAATCATCTAGGGAAGTGATGACATGATCGTACACATGATTGAAATTTTTGAAGGTATCTTTCCCTTTATCAGTGTTATTGTTCCCTTTATTGTGGTTAGGAATTGGATTCATGTATATTTTGAGGTTCTGATTTCCTATTCCCTATTCCACATTTATGATTCTTTGATCAATGAGGTCTTGGACTAGGTTCTTCAACCTCATGTAAATGTTAGTGGTGTGCCCTTTAATTTTGTGAAACTCACAAAGCTCGTTTTCATTGTACCAGGGTGGTTTCACATCTAATTCTTGATAATTCTCGTAGGTGGGGGCTTTGATGAGGTTTTTTTTTATCAATTTCTTCATGATGAACTCGAGTGGTTCCCCAAGGGTAGTGTACTTCCACTTGGGGGAGTTCTTGTTTCACTGGGGTGGTACCCTTTGATTGTTGATGTTGTTAATCTTTTGATTGTTGGGTTGTTGTGCTATTGTGTTAGTGTGATGATTTTTTTGATGGTGGTTTTGGATTTTTTGTTGTGGTGTTGGTGTGTTCTACTGAGGGACACTAATGAAAACTTTGGCATCAATGACACTATCATTGGTAACATTTATTTTTCTTGTCCATGTGTGAGGTTTGTCATTATATCTTGTAGATGGGTAGTTGTTCTATTATTCAAGATATGAAGTTGATCCTCCAGGTTGTGTCATAAGGGCTCGTTCGATGCTGATCACCTTGGAAATCAACTGGTCATATGTGGTGATCCGTTGGACTTTGAGATGGAATTCTAAGAGGCCATCAAGGTTGCATATGATAGTGCACACTTGTTGTTCCTTGGGCATGACCCATTTGATCTAATTGGTCTTGAATTACCATCCTTGTAGAAATGAAGCAAATGATTCATTCTTCCCTTGTTTTAGAGCTGAGAGTTCCACTAGACTGACATCCATGGTGATATTGCATGCGTAGTTTTTGATGAATGCGTCTATGATTTCTTGGAACATTTTGATGCCTATAGGTAGGCGAGAGAACCATTCCATGGCATGGCTAGCCAAACTCCTAGGAAATAGCCGCATCAGATAGGTATTGTCATAGGCGACTTCCATGCAATGAACCTGGAATTCCCTGATGTGATCTTTAGGGTTTCCTATCCCATGGTACTTGTCAAACTTGGGGATCTCAAATCCCTTTGGGAATGGTTTCATTGCAAGGCTCCTGTCAAACAGATAAGGGAACAAGTTGCTGGGGGTTTTTCGTGGTTTTCCCTGATTGAAGATCAAACACTTGTTGCGAGAGTAACTTGATTTGTGTTGTAACATCATTTTGCGGATCAGGGGGTGGGATTGAAGTGTTTTGGGGTGGTTTGTTTGTTGGTGGGATGGGTGGATTGGTTGGTATGTTGATAGATGGTGTTTGCATATTCCACTGAGCCAAGTACGCTTGCAATTGTTGTTGTATCATCAATGCTTGTTGTTGGTCCTATTGTTGTTGTGCTATTAGTGCATGTTGTTGAGCTTCCTGTTGTGCTTGTTGTTGTACTAACAATGCTTGTTGTTGAGTGGCTAATCAGGCTGCTTCCTGTTTTTCTTAATATTGCTTCAGCGCTTGGTGATATGCTTGATGTTGTGCTACTTGTTGCTGTGCAAGATATTGTGCTTGAGCTTGTGCTTGTGCTTGTTCTTGAGCCTGTTGGGATTGGTATTGAGCTTTGGATTGAGCTTGATCCTATACTTGGGCCTGTATGACAACTTGTGCAATCTATGCAGCTTGAGAAGCTTGTGCTTCCTAAGCAGCTTGTGCTTCCTGAGCAGCTTGAGTAGCTTGAGTAGCTTTCATTGCTTGTGCGACTAGTTGAGAAACTTACTGTTGTTGCAATAAGGCTTGGGCTTGTGCAACCTGCTATTCTTTTTGTGCTTGTTGTGTTTGTAATGCAACTTGGGCAGCTTGAGTAGCTTGCATGGCTTGCATAGCTTGTTGAGCAACTAATTGTGTGGTTTGTTGTTTTTGTATTTGCAGGAGTGCCTTTTGATAGGAAACTTGCTGAGTGGCTTGCAACGCAATATTGTATTGGCTTGATGTATTGGAGAGTGGTGGTGGTGGTGGTGGAGGTGGATTTGGAATGGTGGTTGTTGTGGTGGTGAGAAGCACTATCATGTTGATGGTTGGGGTTTGAGTGGTAGATGGTGAGATCGATGTGTTTGGTCCTTGACAGACCATGTTTTGAGATAATAGGAGGGTGGATGATGATGTGATGGTGGTGGTTTGTGTTATCAGGGTAGTTTCTATCTGTTGTTGCCATATTGATGACAAGCTTTGAGGATTTGATATGGTACTTTGATTGATGCTCGGTGAGTTGATCTGATTTTGTTGATTGATGTTTGGTAAAGGGGGCATTCCTAAACCAAGAGGTGTTGTGGATATTATGAAAATGGTGGAAGTGGTGGAAATGTGAGGGGTGTAATCTCCTAATAAAATGGTGTAGTGTCAAAAATGCCTCCTAGTCCAAATATGTCACCCTCTCCTTGTGAGGTTATGGGGAGAGATGTTTAGGGTGTTGCATGGAATGATGATGATGATGGGTCATTTGGATCATGAAAGGTGAGAGGAACATATGGATGTGATGGATTTTGGGGGATTGTTTGTCCCAAGATGGTGTTCGCATCCAAATCCTGATTGTTTATGACAGGGTGTGTTTGTAATACATTAAGAAATGTGCTTCCCCTGTTAACAATGGGTTGAGTTGGAGCAATAGATGATGTGGTTTGCAAGATATTTTGAGTGATGTTTTGAAATGAGGGTGTAGATGAGATGGGGATGGTAGATGAGATTTGGGGAATGGACCCAAAAGATGGCTCCACTATAGTGCTTATTTCAAAATCAGAGGGGAGTTTAGCCCCTTGTTTTGCTAATTCAAGCATGTATAGCGAAGGTTTGAGTCTCATCATGATATTGATAATCTTATGGTTCTCTAAATTTTGAATCATTTCAGTGATTTCCTCGTGTGACATTCCAAAGGGATTATTGGTTAGATCCTCCATTTGACCTTCCTCTTGTTGATTTTGTGATGATGACATAATTTTTTCAAAGGATTACTTGATCCAACGAGATTAATTTCAGAATTTTTTTAGCTTAGATCACTTGAAATGGATGTTTCTTTGTTGGATTCCATGTTCGTCTTGTGTTGAGATCTAGTTTGCACCATAAAATAGGGATTAAATTTCAAGAATATGGGAGATGAATATCTAATTCTTTGGATCGATCTAACTTTTAGGATGCAAAAGAGAAAATTTAGGATGTTTTTAAGAATCAAAGGCAATATGATGAGGATGATGTAAAAGATGGATGATGTGGGTGTTTGAAATTTTGAGAAATCTTGAGAGGATGCTAGACTATTTAGGACCTTTTGGATTTGTTTTTGGATTTTGAATTGACCTTGATTTGATTTTTGGCTAGCTTTGTTTTGGATTTATGAACAAATAGACCCTAAGATGGGTGATTATCTAGGGGATAGATTTTCTCAAAGGATGATAATTTTGAATATGTGTAGGGAGAAGGATGCCACTACCCACACCTATTCAAACAAGATGATAATTTAACCAAGCATATGAAGAAGGATGCATCTAAATATACCTAGCTAAACAAGATGGTTTGATAATTTGACCAAGAATATGCAAAAGGATGCATCTACACATACCTAGCCAAAGATGATTCGATGTTTTGATTCAAATATTTCAAGTATTTTGCTTCAAGGATTCAATAATTTTTTATTTTTGCCAAAAAGCCTAGCATGAAGGATAATTTCAAGATTTTTTCAAAAGATGATGGTGAGGTTATTTTGGTTTGATGTTCAAGGATGGATGAAAAGGTTTTATTTTGATCCTAGGTTTACCTAAAAAGACACTTGTTTACTAGACCTCAGTATTGAAAAACATGCAATACTTCTAAGGACCTTTTAACCAAGAAGTGGTTCAAACTGAGCATACATTTTCAAAGTGTTCAAAGGAATGAGTTTATAGAACCTTGTGAATTTTTTGCTTATTTTGATATGTTGGTTTTGATTGCACTTCCTAATCTATTTCTTGATGACCTTTCAAGTGTGACTCCTAAATTTTGAACTTTTTCTCAAGGACTTTTACTTTGGGGTTTTGAATTTCTTGGAAATCACGAGGAGCTAATACATGTGTGAGAGCCAATTTTGTTATTTCTGCTTAGTGATTTTGTTTTATCACAAACACACTCTTTAATTTTCAAACTAGATGTCCAATGTCTTAACTTCTTCTAATTTCCACAAGGTATGTCATGTGGAACTTTGATGAAATTTAGGCAAGGGTTTCCTATTGTTAACTTTAATAAGAAAATTGAGATATAATCCAAGTGTTTAGAAACCTCTAAGGATAAAATCCCAAGGGAAATCAATAACACATGAATTTTGTCAATTGTATTTTCTTCCTAAAGGGTTTGAAGTTTTAATGACAATGTTAAATGTTTGTTTCCAAATTTTTTCTAACAAGCAAAGTGTTTTGTAACCAACAACAAGCACAATCCTATGGATATGAAAGATTGTATTTTTTGAGTCCCCACTTGGACAAGTCCAACTATGCTTATTTTTAGTGAATGGTTAGATGCTTGACCCCACTAGCTCCCCTACACGACACTCACTTCTCGGGGCAGCCAAGTATTAATACCCATGAAACTCCCATGGCATACTTTCCATTTCTACTAAAAACCATAAAAGCATGGGGCGGCTTCAAAATGACCGTTCTTGCACCAACAAATAGAAAGGGATTTTATCCTTTCTACAACAAGGGTTTTAATTCAGAATTTTCATTCGTAGCAGTTGACCCAATGTGGTGAGAGACCATTGCTGCGCTTCTCGTCGGAGCTAACCGTGTGATACTAGCCTTTGTTCTAGTACCCACTTTTATATCATAGCTGGAAATACTTTTGGCTTTAGAGTGTTACCAGTTGAGTTGTTCCCTTGGGTGAGTACTTTTTCCCCAAGGTAGGCCCTCTAAGATAAACAATAGCGAGAAAAAATATCCGTAACTCGATCAATATTTGTTGAGAAAAAAAGAGAGAATATAGGTGATAGGTTTGGCTCACACTTGAAAGATTTTTTGTTCAATTTTAGTTCCCAATTTAAGAAGTGTGGAGGTAATTACTTTATCCCAACCTGAGACCACCAAAAATCCTTTTGATTCTCAAGATCGTCATGAGGTACAAGAGAAGTGCATACATCTTTTCAATGGTGTTAGTTTGAGTAAGAAATCACAAAAAAAAGTAGCACATGTTCTTTTTAATCCCACAAAGCAATAATGACTTCTTTTTATAACACCAAATGAAGTGTGAGAATTTTCCTTGTACAATTATTGTCTCCAAAAAAAATCTAGTGAGTTTGTGTCCTAAATTTCATTTTAAGCCCCTTTGTAACAAGAATTTAAAGAGTTCTTTTTAGAGCCCAAAAGGAAACTAGTATGTCCTAAGCATTAAAGATAACAAATTTTTCCTTAAGAGGAATAGTGAATCCTCTAAGAGTGTTGAAAAAACACCAAAGTGTTTAAAAACACTTGGTATCATGAAATGAGGTAATCATGCAACTTTTCCTCTTCACCTTTGATCAATCCAATCTACAAGAAAATCAGTTAGGTTCTGCAAAAATAGAGGTCAAGAAAGCAAAAAATAGTCCAAATAACTAGAATTTGATAAAAAGCACGTGTTATAAATAAACTTTCACTTTCTACTTCCATCCAATGGTACAATCCACGAAGGCGTCACAGCTTGAAATTATCAGCGGTGTTGTATAGCGTCGATTACTAGTTAGTGTCACTCTGTAGCCAAACTAGTGAGCATGAGGGCATTGCTATTCTGGTCAGCAGTGCAGTTGGGATTTTGAAAAGATTCCAACGAGCTGGAAAGATTTAGCGGTGCTCTTTGAAAAATTGAATTTTGGGCGGGAAGTATGGAGCGTCACAGTTTCAAATTTGCAGTGGTGCGATATGGTGACACTGAGTTTTCAGCAGTGTTAAATAGCGATGCTGGGCTTCCAATGGTGGAGTTTCTTGTAGGCGTAAAAACATAAAAGAAAACATGAAATTTAGTGCAAAAATGTGATTCAATTTTCAAGTGTGCCCTCCTTCTAGTGCCAAATGTAGAACCCCAATCCCAATACCTGTAAAACACCATAAACAAACACATTAGAAGATCTTATGCAATAAGAACAAGGATTCCCCATGAAATCCATTAACAAAACTCAAAATAGGAATGAAAAGAAGAATACAATGAAAGAATAAGAAAATAGATTAAATCCTATTGAAAGTAATGCAAACTCTTGATCCCATGGGGGAATTGGTGCTAATTTGATGTGAAAATTGGCCCTTTCCCAACTCCAATGATGCAATGTTGATTGATGATGAAGAGTGATCCACTTGATGAAGACTTCCAATGTCCTCCAAGATAAAAATCTGCATAACCTAGCTAAGATTGGATGAAATTGGATAAAGATTGCTATGGATTTGAGTATAGTAAGTTTACTCAATTTGTGGAAGATCAAATGAGGAATAAATCCTCTTATTTACAGAAAATCAAGTTGAAGAGATGTCCAAAATGGAGCAATATGGGACTAAGAATCAACTAATGGCAAGATGCCACTTGTCAACATGTGAATGGATGAAGGATGTGCAAGTTTTGAAGAATGTGTGAATAAATGCAATTAGGTGGATTTTGAAATTGTTGAAATGACATGCAAAAGGGAAATAACATGCATTGAATGCTACTTGGCTAAAGGAAAAAGGACTTATTAGGTGGAGTAAATTCCTTGTTGGAAGGACAAAGTCCACTTGTATTTTGAATTCAAATTTGAGGAATATTCATTTTTTATGCTTTTTGAGAGAAAATAGAGATTTAATAAATGAATTAAATCTATTTTCATGTGAAATTTGCAAAAGCTAGAGGATGGGATATGGATCAAGATTAAATTAATTGAGGATTAATTAATTTAATGAGGATCAAAATGATGTGACATATTGATTTAGATTTTATGGATTTATTTAAATCAAAGGATGAGAAGAATAGGATTTAGAGATAGTTAAATAAATATTTTTGATTTATTTAACTAAAGAAGGTGAAAGTTAGATTAAATCAAACAAATGTTAATTTATTTAATTCAATAGGATGAATTTTAGTGATTTAATCAAATAAAATGATGTATTTAATTAAATAGAGATAATTAGATCAGGTTGATGGATTTAATTAATGGAATAGACTGACTTAATCAAATAAATGATTTAATTAATTAAGGGAGGAAAATTGATGAATTTAATCAAACAAGGCAATTTCATTAAATGGTTAGACCGAGGGATGCTTTCGGATGAAATGGTGTTAGTGTTTAGGATCAGATGTGCAATGTTAATTAGTACATTTTCTATGTCTATACTTGACATCTAGTTGGGAAAACCTGCCCCAACTTGGGTGAACCTACCCCCTAAATAGTCATTTCAGGCATTCTGTGCACCTGTTTACCTGTTTTGAATAGTCGTTCATCCATTCTGACCACCCATCTCCTCATTCTGAGCATTTGTTTGCTTGTTCTGAGCACCTGTTTACTATTTTTGAGTACCCGTCTGCCCATTCTAAGTATTCGTTCCCTATTCCAAACACCCAATTTCCCATTCTGAGCACCTATTTGCTCATTCTAAACACCCATTTTCTTGTTCCAATCATCCATCTCCTCATTCCAAGCATTTATTCCCCATTCTGAGCATCCCTTTACTAGTTCTGAGCATTCATTTTCCTATTCTAAGCACCCATTTACCCATTTTGATCACCCATCTCCTCATTGTGAGCATTCGTTTCCAGTTCTGAGCATCCATTTTCTCATTCTAAGTATCTATTTCCCTGTTCAGAGTGTCTATTCACCTGTTTTGATTTTTTTTTGACCTCTTTTTTGATTTAGACAAGTCTAAAAGTTAATTTGGGTGAACTTGACCTATACTTGGGCAAACCTGACCTATACTTGGGTGAACCTGACCTGTACTTGCGTGAACTTGACCTGTACTTAGGAAAATCTAACCTTGTCTTGGGAGAACTTGACCTTGTCTTGCGAGAACTTGACATTGTCTTGGGTGAACCTAACTTACATTTAGGTGAACCTTCCCTTCACTTGGGTGAATCTAACCTCCAATTCAATGAACCTACACTTTGGTTAAACGAGTCTAATCTTTATCCAACCATTATGCATCTTTTGTTCACCCACAACTTGCATCTACATTCTTCTAAAGATCATTTGTTCATCATCT
Organism: Sequoia sempervirens; assembly: GCA_007258455.2. Taxonomy (NCBI): domain Eukaryota; kingdom Viridiplantae; phylum Streptophyta; class Pinopsida; order Cupressales; family Cupressaceae; genus Sequoia; species Sequoia sempervirens. The sequence goes on along the minus strand of VDFB02137365.1, from coordinate 28,003,191 downwards.
GAGTCATATTGGAACATCATAAACCAACCTCTAGGTTACCCATCCCTCATTGTTTTCTTAATCCAAATCCTCTGAACTTCGTTTGAAGTCATTATCCAAATTGACCTAGGTGTCTGAAATCAATCATCATCCTACAACATCTGCTTAGGATTTCCATTTGTCCTAAGTCAGTCATCATCATTCAACCCTATCAATCCAATTCCATCTCAAGTTGGATTCGGTGTTGCAATCATGTATCCATCCTTAATCTGATCAATCAACACCTTTAAGTCACTTAGGGTGATCTCTGAACCTAGTTTAGAATCCCTTTTACCATCCAATCTCATCCAATCATCCAACCTTATCAATCGTTTCATCAACTAATCTTATCTAATACAAAATCATCCCTATCTAATCATCCAATCTATTAATTTAATCCAATCTCATATAATCAAATCACCCAATCAACTAATCCACTATCTAACCAAATCAATCCTTCAATTGTCATTTAGGCATTGCATCCTAGAGTTTAAAAACATCTTAATTCACCTAGTAGTTTTTCATTTTCATGCTCATTCAGACTCAATCACAAGCCAAGAAACAAATGGCAGAACAACAAGGCCAAGGTTCCTAGCTAAAATCCCACATGATCCTAACAACATTGCAAATACCACACAAGATCCCAACAACGGTACAAATATCCCTCAAGATCCCCATAATAGTGCATTATCATAGTCCAACACTAACATCCAAAACACCTGACCGCCTAGAGACAAAAACATGGTCAATCATCTCAAAGTCACAGTTGACAAATATCTTAGCAATCCCGCTAATGTTTAGATGATGGATCACCTCCTCAACGAGCATGGGGATAAGATCCTTTCCACTCTGATCGTGTAAGGGTTCAAACCACCATCCGATTTCAATGTGTCATAGTATACTGGCACCCAGTCTCTTCCTGCATCACAAGATCTACAAACTTTGCAAAATGTTCTAGGAAACTCTTATGTACTTGAAGGTGTACCCATAGAAATTTGGTATCATCCTATGTTTAGAAATGTTGTAATCCATCAAGTTGCCACTTATCCTTGCCTCCCATCCACTACCTCTATGGAACCACCTAATCCTAATGATCCCTATGCCTATGGCATGCTACAAAACATTCTACCTACTCCACCACTTCCACCTCACCATCCTGGTCAAGCACTTGTCAATACTGGGGCCACTCCACTCCTTGCATTGATGCCACCTCTAGGACTTGCACCCATTGGTAATCTACTACCGCCACCCCAAGGTAATATCCCTACATTTCAGCAACCTCCCATTAATCTGCATCAATCCACTATGATGCAAGCACCACCAGAACACATCACTATCCCTTCGCAAATGCCACCACAACATGTTGTTGTTGCTAGCATTTCATCTCAACCACCCCATCAACAACCCCCACAATAGAATATGACCATTCCACAACAAAATGTTTCAATTCTTGAACAACACATTACCGTTCCTACACAACCCCCACATCAAGTCATGCAAACTGCTTAATAGCCACCGCAACTACCCCATAATGCTTCTACAATAGTCCCACAACAACAATTATCCCATCTCACCCACTTTATCAACAACTACCCCATCATACACACGTTCCTACACAACCACAAAGGAATCCTCTCACACAATATCTTTTCCACCCATCTAGTACATTTATTGCTTATGCTATCACATCCAATCCTAATCCAAATGTTTAGGTAGCCACTCAGAATCTATCACGGACTCAACCACCTCCTTACACCAATCCTTTACAATTACACACGAATACATACCAACAATAGTCTAGTTCACAACAACCTCCGTACATCATGCAAAAATCCAACATTGTGTATAATTACTATGTTTAGCAACAATCCTCATATCAACAAGGTGTCACATCCATGACCTACACGTAACAACAACAACCACAAGGTGCTCAATACATCTCATATTATCAACAGTCACCTTATCAGCAAGGATTGTTCATGTCATCATACTATCAAGGTGCTATGCAATACCAGCAGGGTATCCCATCTACCTCGTACTACCAACAACAACCATCATACTAGCAAGCGACTTCCACTTCTTACCATCAAAATACATCATCATCCTATCTGCCATATGTTAATCCACAATCTGCTTACGCCAATCAATATCAACCAACACCTCCATATACACCACAATAGGCTTATAATCCAGCTGCTTCAACACCATTCTCATCATATCAATAGTATCCTCTATACAAGCAACCTAGTTCATCCAATCTGACTCCTATAGTGCCTATCAATAAGGACCTTGAAGAAGTCAAAGTTGCATTAAAGGACTTACAAGTAGGGACAGGTAAACAATCCTTCAAGTTTGAAGATATTTTTCCTTATCTGTTTGATCCTTCAATCGCATTGGTTCCTTTCCCAAAGCATTTCAAAATGCCAAAACTTGATAAGTATAAAGGAACCAAAGACCCTAAAGCTCACCTTCAAGAGTTCTATACCCACTATCAAGAAGTCATGCACAATGATAATTACCTCATGAGATTTTTTCCTAGGAGCCTACAGGGAATAGCTCTTGACTTGTTCATGGGTCATGAGAAAGGATCTATCAGGTCCTTTGCACAACTTTTAGAAGAATTTGTCTCCCACTTCTCCTTTTATCTAGAGAAGGATATAGACACATTAGACCTCTTGAAAGAAAAGTAGTGGGAAGGAGAAAATTTTGCAATATATCTTCAAAGATGGCAAGCCCTAGCAAGTCGGATGAAATCCTCGCTAAGGGAAAATGATATGGTCACCTTGTTTGTCGAAAACTCTCATTTGAATATGGCTCACAACTTTAGACTTCATTGTGTCATGACCTTCGCAGCCATAATAGAGAAAGGTCCTATTCTTGAGAGGGCCCTTATCACCAAAGGGCTAGTCAAAATATTCAATCCTGATAAAGAGAATTCATTCAAAAACAAGCCTTGATATTGGAACAAAAAAAAAATGCCATCAATGATGGTGTCACTAACACCAAACATCTCTGAGTGGCCAATGCTTCCCAAAAGCAACAATATCATCCTTCATAGTAGTCAAATCCTAATGATATATTAGTGCCATAGAGGGAACCTCACCAAAAATCCAATCAAAATAATCAAGCGGGTAACAAATGTTAATTTAGTGTGTTAGGAGAGCCCCTAAGTGTCATGTTCAACAGACTCCTATAAGCCATTTACCTAATTACGTATCCTATGACTAAGCCCCTTGATGAATCCAAGCCTAAACTGAACTGGTTCAAAGAAAATGAATATTGTGAGTTCCACAAAATTACAGGGAATACATTGAATAAATGTTAAGGTCTAAAAACGTACATCCAGGATCTTATAGATTGGGGTGACATACATGTGGATGCCAACACAAAACCATAATCCAATGCTCAATTGCATATGTACCAAAATGCTTTTCCTAATCATAACTAAGGTTCTAGCACATCAAATTCAAACCCAGGGCCTAGCAATAACAATAATCAGAATAACAACACCAATAACATCAGCTATAAAAATGCGCCTCTTAACTATGAAGGCATCATTATGCACATCGAATAAGTGGAACCACGTGTATCCATGATATGCATAAAAGGAAAGGATCCTCAATGTGTTGTTACCACCCGTCAAACCCACATCATAGTCCCTGGAGCCTCCACATCCACCCAGCCGCATCATGTGAACACTCAATACAACATTCTTGATCATCTAAGAAAGACTTCAACACAGATATCCATTCTAGACTTGCTTAAGTCTTCCCCTACACACCAAGAAATCCTAAATAAGGCCTTACAGGACACCCAAGTTCCTAATGACATAGGCCATATGCAATTTCAAGCATTGGTAGGGCACCTATCTAGAACCTATCAACTAGGTTTCAGTCAAAATGACATGCCCTGCATCAACTCTAATCATAACTGTCCCCTTCATCTAGAAGTCCTCGTAAACCATCATAAAGTGAAAAGGGTCCTAGTAGATAATGGTTCCGTCTTGAAACTTTGTACATTGAAATTCATAAAATAGATTGGGTACACCCATGCTGATTTAAATAATCAGGTAATCACAATCAAGGCATATGATAATGTTGAATGTGATTCTAAGGGAACAATATGTCCTCCAATCTAGGTTGTTCCAGTTGTGCAATATACTAGATATCATTTCCTTGATCTAGAATTACCCTATAACCTCCTCCTCAGTCATCCATGGATCCACACCATGCAAGCCATTCCATCTACATAACATCAATGTCTAAAATTCCCATTCAATGGGGTAGAAGTCACCATTCATGTGGATCGCCAACCATTGGAATATTGTCACACATTAGAAGCTTCTTTTCCTCATTCCTGCTATTGTCTTGGTGTGGAAATGGGACCACCATAGAGATCATCCTCCCATTCATCTACCAATGCATTAGCCACCACTTCATCCACTCCATCATCCACATTTGATTCCACCCTCACTAAAGTCCGAATCATTGACAAGGGATGTGGTGAGTATGAGATGTACACAACCTTGAACGTGGAAACAATACCACTCTCATTACAAACATATGGTCAACTGTTGTAGTCTACACCAAAACCAAAAGACAAGACCATCACCTTTAATGTTCTAAATGTGGGATCCAACACCTTTTGCTCTCTTGGGTTAAGACAAGATGCGCCAGAAGATGTGATGCAGGGGCATCCAAAAGTCTTCAGAAAAATTGAGGTAGTTGGTATTGAAGTTGAAGGTTGATAATAGTGAAGTTCCGTATGTTGGCTAGATTCTTATATTGATGATCATAAGTTGTGGATTAAAGAGTTCATTGTAGAATGTGTCTAGTTTATTCACCAGAATTTTAGAGGTGCACGTGAAGGATTGATCGAGTTGTGGAGATATGTGTGCTAACGGTCTTTAGTTGTTCTAGTTGGTGTTCTTGAGGGAAGATGATGTGATTCATGTACATGGAGTTGTTGTGGGCATTGCTATGGTGATTCATGATGGTCATGGATGTTTCTAGATATTGTGTTGTTGCTCCACATTGATCTATTCACCCACATTTGGCGATTTTCTCTTGTGAGGTCCTGTTTACCTTGTTCTTGGTTGACAGGGCATTGTGGTGTGTTGTGGATCTTTGAGGAGTAATCTAGAAGGTTTTTGTGTGATTGAGGATGTTGATTTGGGTCTTGGATTTGTTGTTGCTGACCTAAGTTGATCCACATGGTAAATTGTTATTGTTTGGGGCCGACCTGTTCGAGTTGGCACTTTATATTTCTAGTCGTTATAATTGGGCTGACATGTTGAGGGTTGGATGATTCATGGATGATATAAATAGAGGAGAAAGGATTGTTACAAGTGAGTAGAGGAAGATAGATCAACAAGGTGCTTGATGGTGTGAGGTATTAAGCACAGTGATGAAGTATTTTGATCTTGAAGGATCTCAGAGCAGAGTGTGTGGAGCAGGAAAAGAAGTTGATGAAAATTATTGTTATATGAATTATTTGTAATCCCTGCGCTATGGCCTAGAATTGTAATCCCTTGAGGTATATTTAATGTTTTTTGAGATTATAATATACTGTGGATGATTTTTGAAGGCTGGGTTTTTCCCAGGATAAATCTTGTGTCTGGTGTTCATGAATTTCTTTGATCTTTTTGTGGATTAGCTGTTAATTTCCGTTGTGTATATGTGTGATCATGGAGTTGGTAGTCTAGGTTGCAAGGTTGTAAAGTCCTTAACTAGATCCTCCCACCTTGACTTCATCAATTGGTATCAAAGCCAGGTTGCGAGTCTATTTGCTAGTTGTGGATTTGATAGTGTTGAAAGAAGTGTGAAACCCTAGAGGAGAGATAGTGACAATATTTGGTTGTTAATCTGATCTATTACAATGGGGAAGAGTGGAAAGAGGATGAGGAAGGAAAATGAAACCCTAGTATGCAAAAGGGATACTTTGGAGGAGAAATTGTGTAAAATCAAGAAGTGTAATGCATAATTGAGGGAGAGAAATGAAGAACTAGAAGCAGAGTTGGATATGTTTGAAGATCTTAAAAGGAATTTTATAGAAGGGTTCAAGTTGTTTGAAAAGGTGGAAAAGAGGAATAGAGTTCTAGAGGAAAGTTTGAAAGAGTTGAATAGGGAGAACAGTTTGCAGAGAAAGGAAATGTCTAGTTTGAAGGAACATGTTGATTAGTTAGAGAAGTCACTTATTGCATGCTGGAAGGAGAATGAGAATCTAAGATCTAAACCTAAAGTGTGTGATGTTGCAGAAGTTTCTTTAGGTGAAGTTGAAGACAACAAGGTAATGAAGCCTACAATTGTTGGTGATGGAATTGGTTTCAAAATCATGCAGAGAATGAGATATGAAGGAAAAGGATTGGGAAAGCAACAAGGAATTGCGTAACCTATTGAAGCAATGATGAGATTAAAGAGTGAAGCGCATGGATATGACCGAGGTAAGGATATTATTGCAAGTTTGAATCAGAGAAGCAAAGGTATGTACTATTCACATTGTAAAAGGCATGGGCATGAGAAGGAAGTATGTTGGGATCTATATCCTTGTAAGTTATGTGGGTTGAGGAATCATTTAGAAAATATGTGTTAGGACAAGATGAGAAGGATAAAGCCTATGAAAGGTTATGAGCAAATGGATTATGGATGGATTGATGGAGCAAAGTGGAAGCATGTTACTTGTATGCCTAGAGGATCATACAGATGGAAGAACTCATATGTTGGAGGAAAAGAGGAATCAAGATGAAGACCTTATGCAAAGCATAGAGGATTTTGGAGGAAGAATATTGAATCAAGTGTCAGAGAACCTAATGAAAGAGAAGTAGAAAAGGATGCAATGATAGTTTGTGCAAATGAAGAACTTGAATTAATTTACCTAGAGGAAGGGGAACCTTTGGAGGAATCAGATTTCCTAGTGAAACCAAAAGAAGGTGAAGCATTGATCTTAAGGAGATAGTTTATGAACCAGAGTGAAGTAAGTGTGAATGAAGGAGTTGATCCTGAGGCAACTTGCAAGATGGATTTCTCAGACTACTGACTAATGAGGTAGTGCAAGGCATATAGGTAGAACATCGAACCTTGGAGAGTTTGAGGCAGTTTGCAGGGTGGACTTGAATAGATCACCGACCTTGAGGGAGTTGCAAGTACCTGTAGACCAATCACCAAACCCATTTAAGGAAGTAATATTGGATTTGATATAGTGTATACCAAAGTGAAGAGGCTCACTTTTCAATTAACCCTGAGAGTCTGATGCAGGGGCATCTGAAAGTCTTTAGAAAAATTGAGGCAGTTGGTAGTGAAGTTCTGTATGTTGGCTAGATCTGTACGTTGATGATCAAAAGTTGTGGATTAAAGGGTTTTTCATAGAATGTCACTATTTTATTCACCCGAAGTTTTAGAGGTCCATGTGAAGGATCAATCAAGTTGTGGAGATCTGTGTATTGATAGTTGTTTAGCTATTACAGTTTGTGTCCTTGAGGGAAGATGATGTGATTCCAGTACATGGAGTTGTTTTGGATGTTGCTTTGGTGATTTGTGATGGCCATGGATGTTTCTAGATCATGTGTTGTTGGTCCACATTGATTTTTGTGCCCATGTTTGGCAATTTTCTCTTGTGAGTCTTGTTTACCTTGTTCTTGGCCGATAGGGCATTGTGGCGTGTTGTAGAAGTTGATGAAAATTGTTGTTATATGAATTATTTGTAATGCCTAGACTACGGCCTAGAACTATAAGCCTGTGAGGCATATGTAATGTTTTTTGAGATTATAATATTGTGTGGATGATTTTTGAAGGCTGGGTTTTTCCCTGTTAGCATTTTCCCAGGATAAATCTTGTGTCTAGTGTTCATGAATTTTTTGATCTTTCTGTGGATTAGCTGTTAATTTCCATTCTGTATCTATGTGATCATGGAGTTGGTAGTCTAGGCTACAAGGTTAGATAGTCCTTAACTAGATCCTTCCACCTTGACTACATCAAGATGACATAAGCCAATGGGTCTACCGTGAGGAACCTGATCCCTCCCCTCCTTTGAAAGAATATTTCTAGGAGAATTATCCTTGGCCCTCTAAGTTTGTGGAGAAGTAAAATTATTAGGGGGGAGGCCTTGGCGTGAAAGAACAAGGAAGTAAACACCATATTGAGGCTACAATAAGACCAAGATACTCGGGCTTGGGTCATGACACAAAGCAAAAAGGACCTATAGCATCATCTAGTGCCTCTAATAATGCTAGTGACAGTAACGATCTCCTTGAAGACATACCAGAGGAGGAATCCATCATACACGCATACGATGATGTAGATCACACCGACCTCTCTTCCATGTTCGATTGCTTACACATCTGCACCATTAGCCTATCTCTTAAACACCCTAAACTTATTGACTGGGACCTACATGGTAGTGCACCTATTGAAAGCTTTCCTTCAATGGATCAGTACGTACACCTTATGGGATTGGGGGAAGATTAACACCCTAACGGAAAAAGTTAAAAGAAACAAAATAAAAAAGGGCCACTTAGTGAAAACCTTGCTAGGGCACTTCTTGAGCTAGAAAAAGTATAAACAAAGGGTGTATCTAATAGTGAAAACCTCGATGAGGCGCTAGAAGATGGGGATGTTCATCTTCCCCTTATAGGGACTCAACTCTTTGAACGATCATCCATCCTGATAGAGGAAACTCAGGAAATAAATTTGGTAACTAGAGAGGATACCAAAATCACTTATGTAGGCAAGGTCCTCTCAGAAGAAGAATATTCTACCATCACCAAGATTCTCATGGAGGACATCATCAACTTCACATGGACATATTCAGACATGCCAAGCCTCGATCCTTCTTTAGTAGTACATCACCTAGATGTGCATCCTAATGCCAAACTTGTCAAACAAAAGCTTCATAAAATGCACCCCCAAGGAGCTCTACTGGTTAAGAAGGAATTAGAGAAGCTATTGGACGCTGGATTCATAAGGCCCATTTACTACTCAGACTAGATGTCAAACATATTTCCTGTAGCTAAACCAAATGGTGCTATTAGAGTTTGCACAAACTTTTGTGACCTCAATAAGGCTTGGCCTAAAGATGATGTTTTGTTGCCAAACATCAACATGTTGGTTGAGCTCACTACTAGGCACAAGATGCTTTCCCTCATGGATGGATTTTCTAGATACAATCAGATTAGGATAGCACCTGAAGACCAACATAAAACAAATTTCACTACACCATGGGGCACGTTCTACTATAATGTCATCCCTATGGTCTCAAGAACCCGAGGGAAACCTATTAGTGAGAAATTACTATAATATTCCATGACCTGATTCATATAATAATGGAAGATTATGTTGATGATCTACTAGGAAAATCAAGAACAAGGGAAGAACACGTTGTAGTCCTCATGAAGATCTTTGAGCATTTAGAACAGTATAAGCTAAGGCTAAATCTGAAGAAATGTGTCTTGGGGGTCACATCAGGAAACTTGTTGGGTTTCCTTGTCTCCCGAAGAGGTATAGAAGTTGATCCCACAAAAGTTAAAGCGATTATGGATATGCCTCCACCACGCAGCCTCAAATAGTTAAGAAGCTTATAGGGTAAGTTACAATCCATTCAATGGTTCATTGCTTAGTTAGCCAACAAGTGTTAGTCGTTCACTCATCTACTAAAGAAAGATACTACTTTTAAATGGACTCAACAGTGTCAACTCGGCTTTGATCATATCAAAGAATATTTGACTCACCCACCAATCCTTATGTCACCAATCCCTAGTGAGCCACTCTTGTTGTACATTTCTACTACTTTAGTGGCATTGGGGGAACTGCTGACACAACACTATGAGTCATCAAATGAAAGAGCAATCTATTACATCAGCTAGACCCTCGTAGGATATGAGCTCAACTATTCTCCAATGGAAAAATCCTGCTTAGTCGTGGTTTTTTGTTCACAAAAACTCTAACATTACATGCTCAGTCATCCAATTAAGCTCATATCTAAGGTCAATCAACTTAAATAACTTTTATCCCAGACAATCCTAACTAGTCACATGGCTAAGTGGGTCATGCTTCTAAGTGAATTTGATATAGAATGTGTGGATCAAAAAGCTATAAAAGGACAAGTGATCGTTGATCAACTGTCAGATGCTCCCCTTGTAGATCTACATATCCTTTGACCATAGAATTTCTTGATGAAGGAGTCTTTGCAGTAATAGAAGTGGCCATGTGGACACTATAATTCGATGGGTCATACACATAATGGATCAGGAGCATGAATTTTGCTCGTCATCCCTGAAGGATATTATATACCAAAGTCATTCAAATTAGCCTTCCCGTGCAGAAACAATATAGCTGAATATAAAGCCCTTCTTACTAGCCTTAGAATTGCAATTTAGTGGCATATCACCCACCTTAGAGTTTTTGGTGATTCTCAATTAATCATCAAATAAGTTAACAATTTGTTTCTCACAAAAGATCATAAGCTACTACCTTATAAATGCATGGTACATGACTTCAAGAAGTATTTCACTTCCATCTAGTTTGATTAGATTCCAAGAGTGCAAAACAAAGTGGCAAATGAGATGGCTACCATTGGTTCCTTAATTGACATCCTCTAAGATAAAACAGAGTGTGAGTTCTTCATTGAACAACTCTTAATTCTGACATACGATATCCCTGAAAGTGAGATGGTGTGTGACATTGTAGGTCCCATGTCCCCTTGGTATCATGATATCTATACTTATCTTCACGATAACATCTTACCTTCTGATCTAACATGTTACCAAAGAAAATCCTTCATCCAATGTACATCTCGTTACACCATTGTAGGTGATACTCTTTATCGATGTGTGTATGATGGAACCCTCCTCGGTTGTCTGAATGAGATTGAATCTCATACCATGTTAACAAAGGTACATAGTGGTGTACGTGGGGCCCATTCAAATGGTATGGCCCTACCTAAGAGAATTCTCCACACAGGATATTACTGGCCTACACTAGAATATGATTCTTGCGAGTTCATCAAGAAGTGCTTACCCTGTCAACAACATACTGATCTGATACATGCTCCAACACAGGACTTGTAGCCTCTTATAGCACCATGGCCCTTCTCTTAGTGGGGTTTTGACCTAATCGGCAAGATCTATCCCCCATCCTCTAATGGCCATACCTTCATCATTACCGCAATTGAGTACTTCACCAAGTGGGTGGAAGCAATGCCACTCTTACAAATCACAGGTACTCAAATATCCAAATTCATCCTCTTCCATATTATTTGTAGATATGGAATACCATCTACCATCATTTCTGAGAATGGAAAGCCTTTCAAGAACCAAGAAATGAAACACCTTTGTGATACCTTCCATATCCAACATCGTTGGTCCTCGCCCTATTACCCCTAGGGTAATGGTCAGGTGGAAGCCAACAATAGAACCCTCATCAGAATCCTTTAAAAGGTGGTCAATAGTATTGGTCAAGATTGGCACCTTCACATCTTCCCTTGTCTATGGTGTTGAAGCCATCTTGTCGACTGAGGTAGAAATTCCCTCACTAAGAATCTCCTTGAAGAATCTTATCAGTGATGAAGATGCTCGAGTTGCGAGACTCAACTAGCTAGAACTCTTATATGAAAGATGGATCAAAGCATATGACCACCTTCAAGCCTATCATAATCACCTAAGAAGAAGCTACAACAAGAAGGTCCATCCCTGTCAGTTCAATGTTGGTGATCTAGTCCTCAAGGAAAATTAGCGCACTCAATAGGACCGAGAAAAGAAAATAAAATTTGAACGAAATTGGATTGGTCCTTATGTCATCACCACCAAACATGGATTAGGGGTCTACAGACTTGAAATGATTGAGGGAGAGCCCCTAGAGCATCCCATTAACATTATTCACTTGAAGAGGTGCTACAGTTCAATCAACTATGGTATCCTCTCCTGCAAAATTCCAAAAAATACAAAAAAAGTAAAAAATTGTCAAAAATACAAAAATATTGAAAAATTAGAAAAGTCCAAAAATAGTAAAGAGAAATAATTCATCCTATGGTGAAAACAACCTTTGGTGGTGCCTTAGATAGGTATGTTTGGTGAAAAATTGGTCAAATGCACCATTTGTAGAGGGCTTAATCATTATCGACCTTGTGTCCTAGTTACTTCATGCTTCTATCCATCCCGATCCCACATCTTCTATTCACACCTTTTATCCCATCACTTGGTATATTTTGGTTGAGCATTGGATAAGCTTCATCTGCTATCTATCATCCTAAGATTTTTTCCTAATATGAGCTTGTGTCATCTATTTTGTCATTTTGTCAGTCCTTCACTTCCATTTAGGTTCCTTCATCATGTCAGTCTCCATTTAGATCTCATCTCGTCGTGTTAGCCTTTTTGTCTAACTATGTTGTCCCTACGCCTTCACGTAGGAAAGGATGATCAGTTGATCCACCCTCGGGGCATTTTGTAAATCTTGTTGTGGCCACCCCTTGTTGTCTTCATTGTCCCCTTTTTTCTCTTATCCCTGGTCCATCTTTTCTCCTTTTTGAACTACATTTCCCCTGCACTTTCATGTAGGCAAGATCAATAATTTGATCCACCACCGGGGCTTTGTTTTTGGTCAGTTCTTGTCATCGTTTTCCACTTCTTGTCTCCATTTTCCTCTTTTCTCTTTTATCCATGGTCTTTTCTTGTAATACGAGGGCTCTACGCTTTCACATAGACAAGGCTAATCTTTGATCGACCCCTGAGCCCCTAGGTCGTTACGGTGTGTCATTCTTGTGTCTTGTGTTTCATGTCTTGTGTTGTGTCATCAAGTTTTCCCTTATCTATCCAGTTCTTCACAAATGAGATCCACTCATATCATGGGATTCAATTTGTCTTGGAATCTCTTGCATCATAATGATCTTTTTAGTTTAGGATCCATCATTGGTCTCAACAGGATGCATCCTTCCTAATAGACCTCATCAACCCCATCCATCCTCTCGATCCTATGGCAAAGGAAAATTTGAAATTAATTGCAATATTTTGATGCTTTTGGATTTCATTTATCATTTGATCTCCTTATAACAACTTTTCAAGGCCGCCATGATCTATCATATTATGGTGTGTTTCGATTGATCAACCTAGGGGCATATCTTGATCTTTCTTTCTTTGTTGTTGTCTTCTTGGTTGCCCCGCATAGTACCCACCAAGATCCCCAAGATCTTGTGCTATGTTGGGACATCCTCTTGTGCCTGTGGTTATCCCAATACCTAGCCTGACCAAATTCATTACGACTTTGGGGTGTTAGGATAGCCTTCTTGTTTGTCATGTTTGTAATACGAGAGCTCTGCAATTTCACATAGACAAGGCTAATCTTTGATCTACCCCCGAGCGCCTAGGTCATTACGGTGTGTTAGTCTTGTGTCTTGTGTTTCATGTCTTGTGTTGTGTCATCAAGTTTTCCCTTATATAGCCAGTTATTCATAAATAATATCCACTCATATCATGGGATTTAATCGGTCTTGGAATCTCCTACATCATAATGATCTTTTAGTTTAGTATCCATCATTGGTCTCAACAGGATGCATCCTTCCTAACATACCTCATCAACCCCATCCATCCTCTTGATCCTATGGCAAAGGACATTTTGAAATTGATTGCAATATTTTGATGCCTTTGGCTTTCATTTATCATTTCAGCTACTTATTACAACTTTTCAAGGCCACCATGATCTATCATATTATGGTTTGTTTTGATTGGTTAACCTAGGGGCATATCTTGATCTTTCTTGCTTTATTGTTGTATTGTTGGTTGCCCAACATAGTACCCACCAAGATTCTGAAGATCTTGTCTTACGCTGGGACATCCTCTTGTGCCTGTGGTTATCCCAATACCTGGCCTGACCAAAGTCATTGCGACTTTGAGGTGTTAGTATAGCCTCGTTGTTTTTCATGTTTGTTTTATGCATTAGACACTAATTCACCTTGTTTCACATTCCATGGTTCTTGGTGTCTTATGTTATAGCAAAGATTCATGCTCCGAGAATGGAAAATTACATTAGGCTTGCATTTCATGATCATTCCATTGCATTGAATTCATACCTGACCTATGACCTATGATTTTGGTTGTGCAAATAGTCACCTTCCATTTCCCATTCTTCTCAAGATACCTATAGATCTTGACAGGTGTAGTTTCACACCCATCTACCTTCATTGTTATACAAATCCTTATTGGTACTTATGTTCATGTTGCATTGCATTTCATGTTAGGCTACCACACTCATATCTTACACCTCTTTATTTTGTATAAGCTAAAATAAGCAAGTGTAATCACAAATAAAATCCATTTACCATTCACATTGTATTTCATTTATCCATTAGTGTTTGTAAGGTGTTTGATTGCATCTCATTCCACATTATAGGTCCAGTGTGTCTCATTTAATGGACATTCTCATCTCATATTTATTTACATTGATTAGACTAATCATATTTGGTTATTCTAAGCATCTTAGATTCATTGCATTAATTATTCATGTCCATATTAATCCTTATCATTAACACATTGCATACATCACCACCTGCATTACAAGTTGTTAGAACCACATCCATAGAATATAAAGTCATAAATCACATCATGCATCATGCATGTTAGTCATCTCATGCATATAAACATAAACATAGATCATCACATCATCATGTTCATCCATCATATAAGCATCAACACATACATTTGCATATATAAAATCATCCATCATAGGAACATCACATAGTGTCAATAAGGGCAGTTGCATATCATATATAAAGATCAAAATATGAATGTCCATCATATAGTCCATGATAATGCCCATCATTTAACCAAAATATATATAGATCACATATATCATCAAATAAAGTACAAATACAAGGCTCTAGGTCAACTCTGATCTCTACTGCTCTGTACTGCACATCCATCATGCACCTATCAAAAACTAGAATCTTGTCACCTGTCCTCTCTCATCTCTACCCTGAACTACCCACATATGACCTCTATGGAGATTCGGGCACCAACCCTCTACACAAAGGAGTCACCTGATAGTTGTTGTACCCTTGGGTGCATGTCCCTAGTGACTGGGATGGTGCAAGCATCTGAGGCATCTGCCAAACATAGTGAGTTGTGTGCTATGCTAGATCTAGAACTTCATGCTAATAAGCACACATCTAGAAGGATGCCTCCCTCATATACTCATCTCTCTCTGCAGTCTGATACCTAACTATATTCCACTCATGTCTATATTTGTCTTGATCCCCATAGATGGATCTCCACTCCTGCACCCATGCATCCTGTGCCAACATCAGATGATCTCTCTACCCTCATCTATGACACCTGCTATGTGGTCCTGTCCCTCTTAGCCTCCATATCCTATATCTATGCCTACAATCTCTGCACCTCTATCCTCATCTCACCACCCTCATCCTGCACTACTTGTGATTGGGGGGTATGTCTAGGATCATCATGGAAAAAACAAACCCTTAAGTGGCAAAAAATTCTGAAAAATTAGAGTTAGGCAACTTGACGTAAAAAATTGAATAAGTTATCTATATTATTTCAAAAATATGCAAGAATAGAATCTATAGAAAATTGAATGTAGTTTTTAAACTACTAGGTTTGATTAATATATATATTTGGTGAAAATTTGAAATTTAAGTGTAGTGGTACTTAAATTTTAGGGAAAAAAGAAGAAGTAGGTGTCTGTCTGACCACCCTAACCATAATAAAATGATAATATTTTTTTATAAGATTTTAGATATAAGTAGAGGACTCATACCCCGATGTGATGCATTTTTTTGTAATTTTTTCCAAGTAAATAATTAATTATTAATTTTTTATTACATTTTTTTTTTAAATTTAAAAACTAGTATGTCTGACCACCTTAACTTGGTCAAAACTTCATGAAATTCAATTTTTTTTTTTTAATCCTATAGTATGTGAAGCATAGAATGTTATGCATGTTTTGAATTCAAAAAATGTGATAGCATTTGAAAGCTATAGATGTTTTTCAATCAGCCTATCAATTAGTTCTTTAGTTGTAATTTGAATAGAAAATGAATAATAATTACTTATTAAATTCAAAGTAAAGCATAATTTATATCATGGAAAACTGATAATCTCCTTTAAAAACCCTCTTCATTTTATTAATTTTGGGTAAAAAAATAGTCGTCAGCCACATACCCATCATATTAACACTTTTTGGCCCATCATGATCCTGCACATATCGTGGGCTTGTGTTGCATCTCTCTCTGCTACTTGTGCTTGTGCCACTATTGTATCCCTCTCCCTCTATAGGGTCTCCACCTATATCTTTGCCACATCCCTCTCCCCTTATAGGGTCTGCACTTATATCTATGTCGCGTCCCTCTCACTTTGTAGGGTCTACACCTATGCTTGTGTTGTGTCCCGCTCTATCCTCATATCATCCTCCCTCTCCTACATCAACCCTATGTCTCCCACTATCTTATATGCTATTTTGACCCTATCACGGAGCTTGTATTGCTCCTATCTCAGCTTAGTCCTCTCTCTAAGTATCCCCTCCACCTATATCCTCAAATCATCAATGTGTCTCGCAGCCTATGCTAGGGTCTTCGCTGATGCTTGGTCTATCACTCCTCCTGGCTCTCCATGTCCTCTTGCCTGCCATATAGCCATCACTACCTCTAACTTGTCTTGCTCCCATATTACATCCATCACCTCCTCATGCTCTTTAGATACCTCTCTCTCTATCCAAGTCACCTCAGCCTATATCTATCTCACCACTGCTCGCAAACCATCCCTTTGTGCCAGTATCTCATCCATGTGGCGTGATGGCTCATCTACTAGGATCTCATAGTCCCTTGCCCCTCCTCCCGCACCCTCTCTACCTCTACTTGCAACCTTCCCACCTTTGCCTCTAAGCTACATCTCATCATCTCTGTGTCTCTCAGTCTCTGCTCTGTGATCCGCAATCTCGTTGTGACCCCTCTCAGCAATATAGTCAGATCCTCTATTATTGGTGGCACCATGGCCAATGGGGGAATATCATGGATGTCCATATCCATCACCTCTACCTCTCCCTCATTTCTCTCATCCATCATCTCTCAAATCCTCTCCCCTGATCTCCACCCTAGCTCTCCTCTTTGGTCTCCTCCTCACCCTCTCCTGCTACTCTGTGGCCCCAACTGCCATCTATCCTCTCTCCTACTACCCTGCTGCTCTAGCTCCCTGCTGCTCTCTCCCATCCATATTTTTCATCCCTTCCTCATCTCTCCCCTCCTCTACCTCAATCCTCACTCTATCTCTCTTCTGATGTCTCCTCCTCATCCTCTTCGACTGCTTTGCTGCCCTAGCCTCACCCTCTCCTCTATACTACTATCCTGCATCCCCTACATATCCTTGCTACCTCGTTGCTCCAACTGCCTCCTTTCCTCTCCTCTACTATCCCATCCTCCCTCTCCTTTGTCCTTCCAATCGTAGCTCATCCTCTGGCCCAAACCCAATTGCCCTCACAATCAACTCCTCTAGAGTAATCCGTTTGGGATGATGATGGAGATACCACGCGGCGTATCAAACTATCACTCCTACATCGATATCCCCTCTAGTCCTACCTAGGTAGGGTACTAACTACATTGTCTCCCACTTCTCTCTTGCAAACCTCGATAAAATTGGCTCTCCCCATGGCCGCTCTTGCGTATTCCATTGGAACATATCTAGTCCTTGTAGAATGTTGTATGTAACCCTGAACTGTTTGGTCACCGTGTCTAGTCTATGTGCCTCCACTGTCCATGGCTCCCTCCTGACTATGAAGGATCTGATGCAGAAGTACACTCTCTACCCTACCTCATCTCTCCTCCATTTTGAAAATCATTGTGTCATAAATGGCCTCCACACTATATACTCCTCCTAAAGATCATCTAATGTCCTCCTCCATCT
The DNA here is from genome assembly GCA_007258455.2 of Sequoia sempervirens. Lineage (NCBI taxonomy): Eukaryota > Viridiplantae > Streptophyta > Pinopsida > Cupressales > Cupressaceae > Sequoia > Sequoia sempervirens. Next base: position 27,985,280 of record VDFB02137365.1, on the reverse strand, counting down.
GTCTAGATACCCTTGGCCCTTATAGTTCCATACCCAACCATAATCTAACCCATACCACCAAGACATGGGTGTTGTCTCATCCTCCAGTCCTTTCACCACTCCTAGCCTTGCGACACTGATGTGCTCCCAGGCCCATACCTGCAACAACATCACCTGTGTCACACTAAGTGCCTCTCGGTAGCATATGACGTGCATGTCTTTATAAAGTTGTACTAGTATGCATGTACCCCATGCAAATTGCTCCTCTCTCCCCTCGATGATATGTCAAATCACCTCCATAAACCTCAAGCTACAAAAGCACCTGCTCTAGTCTGGTAGCAATAATCTGCTAATCAACCCACATAGGTATAGTGGTAATGGTGGCACCCCCAATGCCACGCATCAGTCCACATCCAATCTCCCCCTATACATAGGTAGGTCATCTCATCCAAACAAGATCCACATCATGTGATCCAACTCTACCCTCGATGATGTCATCACACTCACCAGGTAGCCCGCTATAGGAAGCCTCAGTATCTACCATACGTCCTCCAAAGTCACCATCATCTCCCCTATTGAGAGATGGAAAGTCGACATATCTAAACTCCATCACTCTGTCAAGGCTATCAACATCACCTGATGGACTCTAATCATTGGGTATCCTAATAAGTGCAACAATCCCGCCCATGATAGAGCCTCATTATCCGCTCCATTCATGGCCACCATCGTTGCTGCCAACACCTTTGACCACCTCTCGCGTGTCTGCAAGCTATCAAAGCTTTGCATGCATACACCATCATATGCCAGTCATCTTATCTTTTTCCTCATCTTCTCCCTTTTCCCAGACCCAGGCTCTCTTTCCACTAAGTTTTCCTCCTCTCCCTCTTTTGATTTGAATTCTACCCATTTTTCCCAGTCGTGTTTTCTTGTTTCATTTTTATCTTCTCTCCCGTCTGCCCCTTGGACGAACTCACCTTGCCTTTGGGTGAACCTACCTTGGCTCTGGGCAGACCTACCCTAGCTTTGGGCAGACCCACCCCATCCCATGGGCGGACCTTTCCTATCCTGGGGTGAACCTGCCTAGGCCGATGGGTGGACCCACCTCGGCTCTAGGTGAGACCGCCTAAACCTAGGGTAGACCAACCCTAGCTGGTAGGCAGACCTACCTGACTTAGGGTGAGCTTACCCCACCCAGGGACCAACCTACCCCAGTTGGCGATCGGACCTACCTCGACTCGGGGTGAGCCCGCCCCAGCCCAAGGCAAGCCTGCCCCAGCCAGGGGTGAACCCGTCGTGACTTGGGGAAACCCCACCCCAGCTCAAGGCAAGCTCACCCACAGGGCAGATGAACCCACCCCTCTATGGGGTGAACTGAGCCCTACATGAGCGGCCATGTTTAGGTGGGGTTGCCCCTATCTAGGCGGGGTTGCCCCTCCTTGGAGCAGGCTCGCCACTCTCTTGGGCAGGGTGGCCCAATGAGCCCGACCAAGTTTTTTTGGCACATATGCCCAATCTCCCCCTCCCTTGGTGTCTCATTTCCCTTTTTGGGTGCTTCATTTTCATTTATTGGGTTGTATTTATCCTCTCATTAGGAAAATTCACCCTGCCTTTCCTACACCTCTAACAGACGATTCTACGTACCTACTCAGTGAAATCACAATTTTTCCCCTAACCCATTTTTCTAAACTAACCCATTCTCAAAACCCATATTTTCAAAAAGCATTAAAACTCAAAAATACATAACATGCTTAAAATCATAAAGAGGGTTTTAAATTTACCCTGACATGGAACCACACGCTCATGGTAAAACCATCGTACCTCATCCCCCCCAATGGATGATGTTAGAGTCATAATCATCCGGCATCCTCGTCTCCTCGTCTCCTTCCTCTCCTCTTCTCTCTCTCTCTCTCACTCAACTACTAGGTGTGCAAATGAGGAGTGGTAATTTCTCAAATTACCTTATATAACTTTTTTCCTTCTTTTTTCACTTTTTTAAGTGAAGGGTATTTTTAACCTTTATTTAAGTCTCTTTTAATTCAACTAATCCTCTAAGTTCCTGAGGCCGCCATTTGCAAACTGTGTGTTTTCTTTACTCTGTTCAAAAGCCAATCTTCATGGTTTTACAAGCTCTATCCAACCATCCCCTCTATTTAATCATATCGAGAAGTCACCCAAGGCCCCTTTTTCCTCCCCAACTACCCTCTCGATGGGGCATACCTTACCATTTTCCTCCATTCGTCTATCATGGTCATTTCCTAGCGAAATTGGCGCATCCCCCTTCATTTCCCTCTGTTTGGGTAGCTCTTGCAACTTCTCCCACACTAGGGCATCATTTTCTAGTCACTTCCTCTATAGATTCATCTACATTTTATTTTTCTTTGAAACACTGTTATTCTAACAATATTTCAAAGAGGGGAAAAATGTAGACATCCAAATTTGACCACTCCCACATGATCAAAACTTTTCTCCCTTATCCGTCTACTTCATCAATATTAATTAAATGATTTATTTAATTAATATCTCCCCTTTCCCTAAGGTTCCTAAAGTATTTAATTTAACAATTAAATACTTTACCCTTCATCTTCTCCTCTCTAAATTAAATAAACATATAAATTCATTTAATTTAGTCATTTGACCTTTTCGAATTAAAACAATTTTAAATTCTTTTTTTTCTCTTTCCTTGTCACATCCTCCATAACCCTTTTCTAATCAGAGATTAATTTAATTAATCCATGATTAGGATGTGCACACCTTAATTAGGATTAATGTCACATCCTCCATATTCTTCCACTTGTTTCTAATCCCTCATTAAGTTTCTTAATCACCTATTTGCACAACCTTAATCTAATCCCCTTGCTACATTTATCATATCTTTTTGGTCAACCTACACATTTTCCACATTTAGCCTAGACCCTCTTCCCCATGTGAATTTAAAATTCACTTTTATTCCTCCAAATCTCTCCTCTTCCCCATGTGGATCATTGAGATGTCACAACAGTCACATGGGGCAAGAACCTTCTATTATAAGGACCTTGTATTATCCACAAGGTACTTTTTAGCTTCCTTCATAAGAACCTTGTCTTATCCACAAGATGCTTCTCATATGAATTTAACATTCATTTGTATTCTCCCAACCACCTTATCCCTTCCAATCACGTGAATTTGAAATTCACATTTATTTCCCCAACCACTTTTCTCTTCCCCATGGAGATTTTTGAGGAATACTAAAATTCCTCATATGTTATTTTCCTCTCATATGGGGACAAGAAGTTCCTTTCTAAGGAAATCTTCTCCTCATCCAAAGGTACTTGCAAGTATCTCCACCTCATTTGTACTCTCTCCACCTCACCATGTCCTTTTTCCATCTCATTTCCACATGGCAAGATGTGAGGGCTTGTGAGTCCTCAACTCACCATAGCCCTCCATCTTGACCATGTTGGCTCAATCTTGACCATTGAAATTTCTAGAGAATTCTCCCTTAAAATGAATCATTTTCATTCATTCTCATTAATTAGGCATTCACACACTTTTTCATTCTAGCTCTCAAACACTTGCATTCTTGAATCTCCATTGTTGCATACTTTGAAGCTTTGATTTCTTGCATTTTCATTCATCCATACCACTACCCACATAGTTCATTGCATCCCTCATCTCATTTAGAGCATTTTGAATCCATTTTCATCCACCTTTACATCAAAGGAGCACACAAAATATCAAAGATCCAAGGGCCAACCAAGGAGAAACATGAATAAGGTAAAAACCTACTTGTTTATCTTTATTTTGTTTAAGTTTAATGTAGCCCTATCTTGAGGTGTTTAGTGTCTTTTCCTTCTTTTTGCATTCTATTTTGCATGATTTAGAATAGGATAGGAACACCAATCACAAGTTCAACTAGGTATCTTGAGTGGACAACACCATAAATGGTGTTTACATTATAGAGGGCATATCAATGTCCTCAAGCAATGGTGGAAAAATAAACATACAAGCTAGAGCTCAAACATAGACCTTCGAATCTGATCATGCACATGCATGTTGATACACAAAACAAAGGTGAAATGGTGTTTTCACCCACAAAACATGGCTATCTAAAAGAAATTACATACCATATAATGAAAAGCCAAGGCCACGAATACACCAACAAAGTATAAACAAAGATAATAACAAGGCATTTGAATCTCATTGAGCCCGAGCTTTGCTCAAAAGATATTCAAACATTTTGATGGAAATTTTCTGAGAAGGCATTGATTTTTAGCTCTTATGTCTATAGTTTGATGCTTTTTGCCTTCAATAAATTGGAAAAAAATACCCACCTTTCATGCCTTATGCCTCTGATTTATTTTTCCCCAAATCTTCTCTTTAACCTTTTTGCTAGATTATCTCCTCTTTTTCCAAAATTTGGGCCACACCCTATCCATCGATTTTGCATACTATATTTGGAGTGGTCTTGATCCTCCATGCCTCCATCACTTAGCTGCCCACTCCCCTATTTTTTGTGCATTATTCCCTTTACTCCATTATGGGAGGAATCAACCTTACTCAATTATGAAGGGGGTTATATGAATATTAACTTCCATCATTCCCTTCCATATATATATATATAATTTCATAAACATACATTTTTATATTCTTTTATCAAGAGATTACTTTCAAGTTTTTCCATAAGAACAAATAATACAATCGGTCTTCTCATGATAATTATGTATAGTTAAATATATTTCCAATACCATTACGAAATTATCTTTGGATTAGACAAGGTAAGAAAAGAAATGAAATAAAAAAAATTATTTCATAAGATTTCCTATTTATCCATTCATGATTTTCAAACAAGGAAGAATGATATCTATCAATTGCAAGAAAAATGCATATGTCAATGTCTATTTTAGTTTGTGAGATTCCATATTCTAGTCTTGCTTACCATTTGTCATCCAGCTAAGCATTCCCACATCAACCATGTTCTTGTTCTTCAACCTATTTTTTCATACACACACTCTTGCACTTGTAGTTGTTCATTAGTAACCTTTAACCAATAGTCATTATAAAATGATTCTCTCAATTCATAAAGTTGCAAGATAATCATTTGTTTTCAAATACTAATGCATTTATCAAATTCTATAAACATTAATGGATAAATTTCATTTTTCAATTATTTTATACATTATTAAATGCAAGTAAGGAAATTGAGATGTGACATCCATTCCCACTAGGAAGAGACATCTTCCCAATGTATGATTAAAAAAAGTTGAACCACATATGTCCATTTCAACATCAAATCATACTATCATCAAGCCAAAATATTATAGCATACAAATATAAAATATTAAGCAACAGTATATAGTGAATTTCCATTAATCTATCTAAGAAAGAAAATGAGGAAAGGAGCATTCTATCTCCCCCATATCCTCCCATGTAGCACTGTCCTCAGAATATTGGTCACATTGGACCTTATATTGAATAATGTCTCTATTTTGCAACTTGATGTCATGTCTATATAGAATTATAATGAGCTCCACCAGCACCACTCCTAGATCCTCCACCTATAAATAATTCCAATCAATTATATGAGATGCATCTAGATGGTATGGCTCAAGCAATGAAACATGAAACACATTATGGAGTCGAGATAGAGTAGGTAGTAGAGCAAGTCGATATGCAACCGGGTTGATTACTTCCAATACATCAAACATACCTGCATATCTTGGGGCCAACTTGGATTTTTTTAAAAATGTAATAGAGATCTTATGTGGCTTGGCTCTCAAAAGGACCTTATCCCCTATTACAAACTATCTAAAGGTTCTATTCTTGTTGTCATAACTCTTCTTTCTATCTGCTACATCCTTCAGTCCACCCTTAATAAGTCTCATTTTCTCTTCCATCTCCTTTAACATTTCAAGACCCACTATGATCATGTCATCCAAATTTTCCCAACTGATGGGAGTACAACACTTTTTCCCATACAAAGCCTCAAAAGGTGCCATACCTAAGGATGCATGATGTGAGTTGTTATAATAATTTTTTATCAATGGTAGTGTAAGGCCTGACCTCATGAGCATCAATGACAACTCTTTTGGTTGTATGTTGGTTTTGAACTATCACTGGATGGTGGATGAATATGCAATTTTTACTTATGAACTCTAAGAAATGTGTTCATAAAGTATTCTAGGTGTGCTATGTATTGCATGTTGACTCAGCTATAGTTATGATGCTTTACTAAAAATGTAAGTGAATGGAAAATTAAGTTAGATTGGGAAGAGTTAGGAAGATCAAAACAAGCTTCACATGGTAGGGAATGCATTTATGCAAGGTGTTGGACAATGGATGGAAAATAAAAGGTATGGATTCACTTGACTATTTCACCTTACCCAACTTTGATGGTTATGATACTGATCTTTATGTAATTTATTTATGTATAAGGTATACAGTAGAATATCACCCTGTTAGTATTTTTTGATATATATTCTCTAATTTTAGTGTTACTAGTATATGTAAATGTTATTGAATTATAGAACATGGGATAAGTAGTATGATGGTTTAGAATAAGTGATGATTAACATCTGACTCTAATATGAAATTCTAAAATGATTGAATAGATAATTCACTAATGTTTACCTTACAAGATGTTTTAAGAGATTAAAATACCACTCCAATATTTGTTATCTATACTAACGTATTGTACTTGTAAATTTTTTTTCCTACTAAAATTATGGGCTTGGTATCAAACTTGTGTATATGTGTAGTTTAGACTTATTCAATTATCATTAAGAACAGGGATAGAACAATGCAACTCAACACCACAAAAGAAAATTTATTATTGAATTTTGATGACACTAAAGAATATATATATACATATATATATTAAACAAAAGTATTAATACTTATTATTATCAATAATCCATTTCAATTTTATTTTTATTATGGTAGTGTGTTAGGATTCTAATTAATGTAGTGTTCTTTAATTATTAGATTTCCCTTTTGGAATAAGTGAAAGCGCATGGTTGGTAGTGTTGAGATTTAAGATCAACGTGCAAACTAAGTGCTAGTATAGGGTTTGTCTATTTATAGTCTCCAGTTTTGTGGATCATATAACTTTGAGTCCAAAATGACAATTAGAGGAATATAATACAACCATAGGCTCGCCATCCATGAAGGGATAGGTGAGATGGAAGATATGAGACTGCCATGTCAAGAAGTTGAACAAAATCAAGAATTGAAGCATCTTATCTGTTGTTTAGAGTTTTTTTTTTTCTATTGATTCTTTTTCAATTTTTTCTTTAAAGCATTTTTTTTTCTTTACTTGGCTGTCGAGGGATTTTTCCTAGCTTATCTTGACAACCCAATTTTTGTCCTCTAATCTCTAGATGTATATATTCTGGCATGTTATTTGAAGAAAGAATGGAGTAAAAAACAAATGGAATGTTCGACCTGCATGGTTTTTCTTTCAAGAAGTGGAGGGATTTACATTTGGGATGAATGTCCACCATGGGGGCAGATGGTAGTGAATGTTGTGGAATGTCGATCCTTGGGGGAGGGGCATGGAGAATCGAGACTATTCCATGACAAGAAGTAAGCCCCTATATAGCAATTGGTGTGCCTATAAGGCATGACTCATAATACTGCACAATGAGTACCAAACAACAAATTTATTTGCACATCAATCGTCATATCAAGTAGTTTCTTAATATTTCATTATGCCTTATATGAGACCAAGTTATACGAATTGCATGTATTATCATTTTTGAATGGAAAACATTTAGAGAGTTTAAATTTGTGTGGTTCCATCAACCCAATGTACGCCATGCTTCATGGCATCACTATATTGACCTTAATATGTTTGATTTAGTTATGCAAGTAGGGAAATTAGATTTCTAGTGCGTTAATCTTCTCAATCTCCAAACAATTCAACATAAATTAATACATAAATTGTATTACGATCTATAAATGCCTTTTCTTTTCTCATCAGCCTATAGAGGGAAATGACTTTGACAAAAATGCATAGAGGATTAAATAGAATGAATTAGATTATATAGAGGGTATCGATCTAAAAATAGAGTGAAACAGGTCAAATAGAATTAGTGGGTAGTTCTTTTTACACATTAACCATCTTGAAATTGATATGGGAACTCGCTGAACATATTGAATATTAGGGACATGCATTCTTTTTGGGGTAGCTCTATCTTGCGTTAAACAAGTAAACTTCTAAGTTACCTTCTCTTTATTTTGTTCCTTCAAGCAAATCTGACTTAGACTGCCTCTTGTGGAATAAGTTAATTTATATGTAGTACAGTGGGAGTGTTTTAAGTAGCGTACTTCATGAATGAGATATTTCACTATCTTACAAATGGAAAATAAATAGTTTGGGTGTTTTGTAAACATAATTGAAATTGGTTTTATTTAGGTATGGGAAACATAAACAATCAACAAGACCTTTAGAAGGGAATTGTAAATAAAACATTACATGATCCAACCACCTATTGCTATGGATAATGACAGTAAGCTTACACATAGGAAAATCCATTCTCATTTAAAATTTTGTATTGTTGATTTCAACAGTAATTCCTTTACCTTCTATAATCAGATTGATTTCTAATAGTTAGATTTTGTATTACAAAATCACAAAGTTTTCAAAACTCAAAGCTAGATGATAGGTTTACTTATATTATTGATATGCTATCCACAAAATAATACCGTTATCACTTACACCTAAATTATTCATGGAGTGGTGAATGAATAGATCCTAACGAAACCAGAGAAGGAATAGAGATTATGTTTTTTTTACATAGATTGATTCATACTTTGTTTCTTAGAGTTAGTAGTTGTTTTTGAAATATTTTATGTTGGTGGAAAAATTTATTGAATTATGTTAAGATTAGATGTATTCAAATAATGAGTCAAACTAAATGGTAATTGAGGTATTGCATTATTATTAGAAAGTTGAACTCTAGAGTAAATTATTATTAATACCTTTATGGTAGCTATTACTAGAAGATGTTTACAATGGTAATTCTCTACTTGTGTTAGGTAAATATAACCCTTGAATCTAATTAAATGTTCTATTATTTGTTAAAGGAAGATAAATAATCATTATCTATATAAGAACGATTACAGGATCTTGACTCTCAATTATTCATTATAAATTAATATTAATGAGAAAAAATGATGCAAGTTAAATGGTAAAATATGTTTTGCCTTACGGGGAGGTTATGTGGGCTTGAGTGTTGTTTATGATTTCTACATAATCAGTGTATGCCTATACTATTGTTCTCAAATGAAATTACCTAGAGATTTGGTGTATCTATTCCTTGATGAGATTATCTTGAGAAACCCATGTAATTGTGTGTAAGTGATGATGTTTGGTGTGAAATTTTTGGTATAATAACTTCTGTTAAGAATAGGTCAATTTTACTTGTACGGGTTAATTCTAGTGTTTATATGAGTGTTTTCTATTCCATCATTTGTTTCTGAGAATATCTGGAGGTCCTATGGGTGTACCAATGATAATATTGTGTTTACCCTTTATATATTATCTTATGTTCTGAGCCTTAATGATATAAAATGTTGTCAACCAAACCAATTTTGGTTCAAGTCCTTTGTTGAATATTCTATGTATTTACAACACTATTTTGAGATCGGTGGTGAGTTGAACCTTTATGTTAATATCATTATTGACCAACCCAATTTTTGTGAAAGTTCTAGTGTTGAACTACGATTCCTCTGCATTGTGCGTACATACGCAAGGCCATCATAGATGAGCCCCCGAGGAATTAGGTCTGGCCCCTTAGGTTCCCTTGTACTTTCTTGATAGCTCACTTTGAGAGTTATTCTTGTGTCAAGAGTTTGTCAAATTTTTGGTATTGTGTTATGTCCTTAGCTGAAATTTGGTTGATTAAGTTTTTGGGCATTATAGGTAGATACTCTTCCCATTTGTATTGCTGGTCCATATAGTACATCCAAAGGAGATATTCTACTACTTGATTCACTCTCTCAGTTTGACTGTCGGTTTGAGGATGATAGGCTGAAATGAAATTTAGCTTGGTCCCCAAAGATGCATTCAAAGTTGTTTAAAGCCTTGACATCATCTGAGTATCTCTATTGGATATGATGTTCTTAGAAACTCCATGCAAGCAGAAGGTCTCTTGGAAAAATTTCTTCTCCAAGGTCAACGATCCATCCTTAATATTCCTTGCAAGAAAATGTGCCACCTTAGTCAACTTATCAACTACTACCAGAATGACATAATGTTTGTTCTTTCTTAAAGGTAACTCCTGTACAATGTCCATGCTGATCACTTTCCATTTGTAATCAGGTATATCATGAGGATAAAGGATCCTTACTAGATGCACATGCTCAGCGTTAACTTGCTGGAACTCTGAGAATTTGGCTGTACATATTCCACTACATCCTTCTTGAGCTTTGTCCATTAAAACATAGATTTCAATTATGTGATCATCTTATTAACTCTGGGGTCTCCTAAATATGGTGCATTATGAACTTCTAGGACTAGCTTCCTAATCTCTCTAGAATCTAGAATATGCATTTTCCTCTAATATCTTAAGATACCATCTGATTCACACTCATAGCCATCAAATCTAGTGTTAAACTAGTTGGGAGAAACACTTCAAGAAGGACTATTATCAAGGTTCTCATAATCTTTGATAAAACTACCTAATATTCTTTCTAAATTGACCTAGATAGTAGAGAAAATGGGGTGATATTCAAGCAAAAGTGTAGACATCTAAGTATCTTCCCAAAATATAACATGATCTCCATTGTCAACTTGTCATTTATGCCCAAAAAGAGATAATCCTTAGCATTGGATATGTTGTTTCAAATATTACAACCCAAAGGCAAGTGATAATATTGTAAAAATATAATCTCATCTCTTGCATTTAGATATTGGACCTTCATGATATTAGTCCATTCAGACTTAGACATAATAAGCCACCAAATTGCCTTAGCAAAAAGGGCCTTGTTCATAGAATAGATCTTTCTTGTGTCCAACCCACCATATTCTTTAGGAGAGGATACATTATCTTTGAAAACAAGGGAAAACCATTTTTTAGTGTTAGACCAAAGGAAGTGTCTTTGAATTTATTCAATATTCTCAACCATATTTCTTGTAATTTTGAATAAGGAAATCAGGTAGATTGGAGTGCTTTGCAAGGTGGCTTTAAGTAAATGACACCTTTCCAATATTCCATCTTCCTTTGGATCCTTTCAATTATTCTAATCTAGGTGCAACTATGGATTTTTCCATGAGTGAGGGAAATTTCTAGGTAAGAAGCAAGGAGCTATTAGATATTGCAATTTAGCAAGCTAGAAATTTTATTTTTAAGCCTTAGGGAGGTATTGAATAAGAAGATGCCACTTTAAAAAAAAAAAATTCTAGCCAGACACTTGGGCTTAGTATTTAAGGATTATTTTCCATTATCTAGCTTCAACCATTGTGGCTTCCCCCAAAAGAATCATGTCATCCATATATTTTTGTAAGTATGCAATAATTTTTCATTTGGAAGTATGTGTGGTATGACCATTTCTTGTATCTATAGCCACATCTTTGGTGGTAAGTGGTCATACTTGTGCTCCAAGCTTTTGAATCATTCAAACCTATCCAATGGTATTAGGATATTTTGTTTTGAACATCAAGTAGATGCATAAATATAAAGGAGAGGAAGTCTCTAAATGAATTCATAATTAGATCACAAAAAATAGCCACCCATAAAAACCTTCCACCTCTTCATTAGAATAGAATTATTTTGGAAAGTCTAAATATAGACTTCATTTTTATATATTGAGATGGTGTGAGTGATGTCCTTTTGTTGCAATTTCCTGTTCTCATCTATATGATTAGAATGAACTTGGTCATTGAAAATGATAATCATGAGAATTGTATTTTACTACAATTATTATCATCTTAAGTTGATTCTCCTTCAAGTAACTAATCCTTATATTTTGGAAACCTTTGACCCAAGAATCCCTTTTAACAATGTTAAACTATAAAACAATTTTAGATTATAATAGGAATTGTCAATTATTATTCATCTAGGTGAGATGAAAATTATCTCTATTATATAAGTAGAACTTGCATACTATGTTCAAAGGGTTGGCTATAATATCCATGAAAAGTGAAGTAGATCACATTTAAAAAAATAAAAAATCATTCTATGTTTTTGTCAAATATATTTTCTATCAATTATTCATATTTTCTTCTTGAGTATTTGGTGTAAGACACACTTGTGTGCATGAATTTGTGTGAATGTGGAATTAAAAATAACTTAAACTGAATATAAAATAAAAAATACTCATATTGGGCTATTGGAATATAAAAAATAATAAAATTTAACAACAAAACCTTATACCAACCTATTGGATTATATTTTCCCAATTGATCAAGTTGGTATGTGTGCTCACAATCTTGACAACATAATGTTTATTTCATGAAATTGTGAGTGATGGAAATAGCTAAGTGTTGGGAGATTAAATAGATTTTGGAGGAATGAGATGGAGGTCTAGGGTGAAAGGATTAGATTAATTGTCAAGATGTCTTGAGTTTTCTCAAGGAGATTGTACCAAATAACACAATGATATTTTTTGAGATGACATGTCATACATGATGGTTTGAATATCATATTTTACCTATATAGTCCACTCATAGGTCCTATTCAAATGTTAATCATACTTAGGTCCTAAGAATCCTTCTAGAAATCTTAGTTTTCACTTACATATTATCTTATTTTATGGCATTTGATTCTTGAGTCCTAGGTCATTTAATATTAATTGATTTAGTTGTCTCATTTTATAGGATTAAGAACATTTCATGATCTTTCCTAATCCCTCACCTTGACTATTTAAGCAAGGATCGTGTAAATTTGTATCATATTATATCAATAAATCTACTATTATCTTACCATACTCTCTTGTGGAAGGTTATATTTTGTTTTGCAAGTGATTCTAGGGTCTAAACTAATTTTCAACTCCTACATGGTATTGAAGCTTTAGATCTCTAAACTCCTCAGATCTAAGGGTAATATTTTGTATGAGCTATTGCTAGATTGAAAATCTTGGTGTATGTTGAAAATTTGAGTATGCTCTTCTCTTTAATCATATGATGACCTAGAAAATCATAAAAAACTTTATATAGTTATACCAAATTTGGGGTTTTCTTTTTGTAGCTTAGTATTGTAGGCTCATTTTGAAGAATTTTGGGTCAAAAACTACCCTTCCATTAAATCCAAAAGTCCCAAATACCCCCAATTAAAAATAAATACTTCATATTTTGATAAATTTTTTTGGTGATTTTTAAATTTTATGGCAACTATCTTAAATTTGACATCTAAATGACCACATGGATGATTGTCTTAAATTTGATGGTTAAATAGCCATCATACAAGTGCTCAACCCAATCTACTATCTTCTGGTTGCGTGGGGCAACTAGACACCAATCCTTAGGGGGCTTAATTTTGACCTCTCAAGCCTTATTGGGAAGTTTTTTAATCACCATAAATTTTGGCTTAGCTGTCAAATTTTTAGGAACAAGATATTGTCAAAAAGTCATTTATGAGAAATTTCCAATGGTTAATGATTTTTTATGAGATTTTACTTTAGGAATATTTTATTTTTGTTGTAAGTTAGATATCCCATTTGGAACTTTAAGATTGTAACTTTTTTCCTAGATCTTCAATTTTCATGACTTTGGTGGCATCATAAAGGTATTGAGGAGCTCTATTTTTGTGTCCATGCACTTTCCCATATCCATCCCTAGGTATACTTTATTCAGTATTTGCAAATTTGACATTGTGACTAATTACACAAACAACCTAACTCCTGGATAAGTTCTATCTTTTTTGGAAGGATTCAATTAAAATATTCATCATGTTTGGGGGTTTTTAATTGATTTTTAAGGTTTCATTCTTTGTAATTTTGGAGATCTCTCATAGTTTGTTATGGGTTTTTTCATTTTACACTTATCTAATCATATTGAAAAGGGGAAACTATAAAAAATGGAGAGATGAAATCTTAAAACATCTCCACTAGCTTCATTTTTTACCATATTTGTATGGTCTTGTTCCTCCTCTAGGTATACCTAGTAATATTTTTTCTTGGAATATAAAAAGGAATCATATCTTAGGAGTTATTTCTATGAATGTTGATGATGAAATTTTGAATTCTGTTGTTCAATTTGAGTGTCCTCACATGCTCTTTAGAATAAAATTTGGGATATATATGGAGATCTTGATACTCAACCATTCCCAAATGATCTTGTTTAAGACTATCTTGTGCCTCTTCATTTTTTAGATAAGATTCCACATGACTACATGATACTATTTAGGAGTTTGATTATTTGCAATATTTTAAATATTCAAAAGATGAGGATGAGGTTTCTTTATTTGCTCCTTCTTATCCATAAGAGATATTTTTTGTACCTTTTCCTTTAGTGATTCCTTGTGTAGAGTCATTGATTAAGGCTCTCATCATTCCTGCTTAATAGGACTATCCATTTTATGTTTCTTCATCAAATTTTAGATGTTCTCTTTTCAAAGCTTCCAATGATTCTTTGCAATAGGTAAATAAAATTATTTCAAATATATATCTTTGTGGGATGATTTCTTGACATGTATTTCAAAATTTTTTGTGGAGTCTCACATTTTTTATTTTTAGGACACATTTCAGGGCCCGTTATCTCTCATATTTGATGACATTAATTTTCCTACTATTGTCAAACCATCATTTTCCATAGATACTGTTCATATATAGTTTTCACATAGTCCTTTTTTTCATTTCCTTCTTTGATTGGGTATGTACCGAATTTGATTGTGGCATCATCATCTACCATGGACAAGCCAACACATGAGTAGGTTTTAAAGATTGTACATATTCATGCTTCTTCCTATAAATTAATACCATAACTGGGAAGCATTATTGTATTTTTACTTGGTTTTATTTCTTTTTAAATGGAGACAAGTTTTTTGTTGGTATTGGATCATGTTTTGTCATCAGGAACTTACCATTTTTGTAGGAGGTTATACATTATGGCGGGATACATAGTCTTTCGCTTTTCCTCTTACGGAGGGATATTAATTGTATCTAAATATAATGGATGTAGTCCCTGGGGAGTGTTGATGAGTCCTCCATTCATCAGTTATTTCATCACTTGTACATGATTGTTTTCATGCATTCTCTTTTTTGAAGAGGAGTTTTCTCCAATTGGGATTTTCTCCCTTACTCTATTTTTTGAAGAGGATTTTTCTCCCATTGGGATTTTCTCCCTTAGTCCCTAGGGAGTGTTGATGAGTCCTCCATTCATCAGTTATTTCATCACTTGTACATGATTATTTTCATGCATTCTCTTTTTTGAAGAGGAGTTTTCTCCCATTGGGATTTTCTCCCTTACTCTATTTGTGAGAGATAAATTTCACATGGGTACATAACATGGCCTCATATTTGGGACATGTCCATGCATTATTGCATCATTTACATTGTTTTTTTTCCTCCTTAAGTTGCACTTAAGAGGGGTGTTGGTGTGAATATGATATTTTACCTATCTAGTCCACTAGTAGGTCTTATTCATATGTTGATTTTACTTCTAGTCCCAGGAATCCTTTTACAAGTCTTAGTTGTCACTTAGATCCTACCTTATCTTATGTAATTTAATCCTTGAGTCTCAGTTCATTTAATGCTAGTTGAGTTAGTTGTATCACATGTTATAGGATTAAGAAACATTTCATGATCTTGTCTAATCCTATCCCTCACCTTCTCTATTTAAGATGGGACCTTATATATTTGTATCGTATCATATTAAACAATATATTATCTTTCCATACTCTATTGTGTCAAATATTATTTATTTTTTGTAGGAAATTTTGGGGTGTGAGCTCCTTTTAAACTTCTACAATACATTGTGGTACCTTGGAAAAATTTCCATAAAGATAATTCTTTCCCTCTTCAATCAAAGAGGACAAGTGAGGAATTTAAAATTATTGTTTTATAACTTTGAGGAGAAAATCCCATACATCCAAGTACATGAGGGAATTTTCCAAAAATGTAGAGTTTAAGGTGAAGGGAACAAAGTTGGTGAGATGGGGATTTGGAGAGATTGGCTCCTCGTAATCAAGGAATAAGTATGTTTACATGATTAATAAAATGATTAGGTAAAGATTAGTGAGCTAATAAAATTTGATGGAGGATGGGACATATGAGATAAAATGAAATAAAATAAAATTTATTTATGTAATTTTTAGAAGAAAATAGATGGGTTAGGATAGGGATAGGAAAATAATTAAAATTAATTATTTACCTTGGGTTAGGACTTAGGGGTCATAGAAGTAATAAATTTATGATGAAGATCAAGATACATGATTATTAATTAAATAATAAAATATATTATTTATTTAATTTAGGATATGAAATAGGATGAATTATGGTAAATTGACCAAATGTAATGGTCAATTTTAGGTGTTTACATTTCCCCTCTTTGAACTGGTATTAAAATAATATTATTTTAAGGAAATATTAAATATATACCACCCAAAAAAGAAGTTGAAATGGATTCCCTGGTGTGGGTAGGATAGTAGAAAATAGCTAGGGTGTTGATGCCCAGTCAAGAGGGTAGGTGGGAAATAGAGCCCAAATGGCCTCTGAAAAAGAGAAAATAGTGGAAAATTAGGTTAGAGGATGAAAATAGGCTTGGATGAAAAATGAATGGAGGAAAGTGGAGTCACAATGAGGAAATAGTAGTAGGAATGGTTATTAGGGGGGAATAAATATGTTGGGAAGAAATTGTCCCACTGGGCATGCCATAAATGTGTGCATGAGTTTATGCTTGAACAATTAAAGACCATTGAAACTAAAAAAATAAAATAAATACTTATGTTTGGCTAAGGCAATGAAAAAAAGAGGAAAAATTTCCATCAAAACATTGTAATGGACTCCCTATTCGATTATATTTTCCCAATTGATCATGTTGGTATATTTGTTCAAAGTTTTCGTAGCATAATGTCACTTTGAGGATATGAGATGGAGTGAGATGACATGTGGTACATGGGAGTACCTTGGAAGATTTATCATAAAGGAAATTCTTGTCCTCTTTACTTGAAGAGGACAAGTGGGAAATTTAATATTCCTCTTTTACAAATTTGAGGAGAAAGAACCATACCTCCAAGTACATGGGGACCTTTGAAAAAAATGGAGATTTTAAAGTGAAGGGGACAAAGTTGGTGAGATGGGGATTTGGAGAGATTGGCTCTACTTAATCAAGGATTGATTATGTGTACATGATTAATAGGAGGATTAGAGAACTAATAAAAAGTTATGGAGGATGGCACATGTGTGAGAGAATGAAATTTAATAAAAAAATATTTATTTAATTTTTGGAAGAAAATGGATGGGATAAAGATAGGGAAAGGTATAATTAAACTTAATTATTTACCTTAGGCTAGGTCTTAGGGGTGATAGGAGAATATATTTAGGATGAATATGGGTATGTGCAGGATCATGATGGGCCAAAAATTGGCAATATGATGGGTATGTGGCTAACAACTATATTTTTACCCAAAATTGATGAAACGAAAGTGGTTTTTAAAGGAGATTCTCAGATTTCCACCAATGTAAATTATGCTTTATTTTGAATTTAATAAGTAATTATTATTCATTTTTTATTCAAATTACGACTAGAGTCTTGATTGATAGGTTGATTGAAAAACATCTATAGCTTTCAAACGGTATCACATTTTTTGAATCCAAAACATTGCATCACATTCTATGCTTCACATACCATAGGATTAAAAAAAGAAAAAATGAATTTCATGAAGTTTTGACCAAGTTAAGGTGGTCAAACATACTATTTTTTATATTTTTTAAAATGTTGTAATAAAAAATTTATAATTAATTATTTACTTGGAAACAAATTACAAAAAAATATGCATCACATCAAGGCATGAGTCCTCTACTTATATCTAAAATATTTTTAAAAAATATTATCATTTTATTGTGGTTAGTGTGGTAAGACAGACACCTACTTCTTATTTTTTCCCTGAAATTTAAGTACCACTGCATTGAAATTTCAAATTTTCAAAAAATAGATTTTTTTGTTTTAAACAAACCTACTAATTTAGAAACTACATTTAATTTTCTATAGATTCTATTATTAAATATTTTTAAAATAATATAGATAACTTATTCAAATTTTTACATCAAGTTGCCTAACTCTAATTTTTCTAATATTTTGCCACTTAAGGGCCTGTTTTTTCCATTATGATCCTGCATATACCCATATTGGTATTGGAATACATTAATTAAATAATTAAAAAATATTATTTAATTAATATAGGGATTGAAAATAGGAAATATTACCGTAAATTTACCAATAGTAATGGTCAATTTTAGGTGTCTACAACACTTTTATCAAAACTATTCAAAATCTCTCCATTGCTTCATTAATTTCTTTATGGTTTTTTTATTTTAATCTTCATTTGTTGTATCCATGTAACTATCATCTTAGTTGGTGTTTAAGAAATACCATGAAACTTTTTATTAATGGATTATTCTTATATGGAACCTCTCTAATTTAACACATGAAGTAATTAATGTAAACAAATAATTACTAAGTTTTAATCTATTTGGTTAAGTGGCATCTAATAGGCTACGTCTTAAAATAAAAAACCTGTTGGCCCACAGTTGTCATTGCACCAAAAGATCGACCTGTTAATGTCCGATGCAACTGCAAAGTTAACGGATCCATGGGAGGTAGTTAGTCCATGTCACGAATCCTGAGGGGAGCACTGACCATCTGCCAACAAACTCCCCCTCAACGTTACCTGAGGGGATTCGAACCCAACACCTTTGGCTCTGATAGCGATTGTTGGCCCACAATTGACCAAAAGATCGACCTGTTAATGCCCGATACAATTGTGAGAGTTAACGGTTCCATGGGAGGCAGTTAGTCCATGTCACAAATCCCAAGGGGAGTGCTAAGCATCTACCAGAAAAACCGTCTAAATCCATTTTCTCAAATATATTATATGTATGAATGGTATAACTATTTTTCTATTTGATATTTGACAATTTGAATAGGAATAAGCACTAATCTAGGAGATTTCTAATCACCTAATTTATTTCAAAAGTGAAAATTCATAATAGGAGTTAATTTATTTATGTTATGGTATAGAATATTGTTGAATTCTATTTGTATCTTTCATATTCTACTTATGAATCTATGGATCTATAATTCAATATTTAAGAATCTATATATTATTTTGTTGATAAATAATATATTATAAACTAGTATGTTTTTATGATTTTTGCAAGTATGAAGGTGTTGTCACTGATGTTAACAAGCATGTGTTGTCATTGGTTTCAACTATGCAGTGGTTGAGGGAGATTGTTACAGTATTATGTTATGGTTTTTCATCACATTTCTTCTAGGTTGAATATCTATTTTTGTGGTTTAGATATGTTTGTTATAGGTGCTCAAAAATGCTATATTGAAATTTTTTGGTGATGGATCATTGTACAGAAGAAGTTATGTTCACTAGTGTATGAACTATACATTATAGAGGTGTCTGGGAGAAATTTCTTTGCTTCGTGTTTATCTGTAGTTGAGTTTTAGGTTTTGCAGTTAGGAGTGCAAGTTGATGGTGTCACAACAATGCTAGATAACGTCACCCCAATGCACCCCAACTCCACCGATATACATTATGCACTTGATAATCCATGGTTATATCGGGCTATCGAGGGAATGCAAACATTTGTTCGACTGATGTTCATGTGTCACAACGATGTGCTTACTTTAGTTGATTATGTCGGTCTATTGGGGAGAGCACCTTAAGATTCAGCCTGATAGGGTATTGTTACACTGATACTAGGTTACAAACTGCTTTCCTTGGGCCATCGGCGAGGCTATAATGGGGGTTCCACTGATGAGGCATTATTAGGCTGATAGTGCTAATTTTTATTTAGGGAAGGGGAAAAATTTATGGAGTCTCAAATTATTACGGTCTCATGCTTACTATTATTCTTTTGATAGATTTTTTCCAAGCATCCATAGCTTGTTCGAAAGCACTTGTTTTAGGCTTTTAGCCATAGCAACAAGGCATTGAACTATTTGAAAAAATTGTTTGGTAGACATGTATGGAAAATGTGGTAGCATAGACAAGGCAGAGAATTGTTTGAAAAAATGCCTCAAAGAAATGTGGTCTCATAGAATGTCATGACAAGCAAATGCAATTGGTAGTTGTTCCTAGTTATTAGTTATGCAATGTGAAGTAATTGCATAAGTACTTAGGTTGACTTTGTAAAAACTATACTGTAATTGAAATTTTGTCATCTATCAAGATCTAGTTATTATTTATGCAAAGTGAACTAATGCTTTGAGTTTGAAAGATGTGCAATGCAATGTAATCAAAGATATGAGTAGAAACTAAAAAAATCTAATTTTTACATTTCATTAGTTAAACTCTATTTTATTTTGTCTCTATATATCTAGGCTATGGAAATGCCTTTCAGTTTCAAAAAAATAGTTTTTATCTTTTGTTCTACAATTTTTTACCTTTTTTTCTAAATCCAAATTTTTCCAAATTTTTTCCTGATTTTTTACTACATGGGGCTATGTTTCAGAGCTTTAATGCCACTGTTTTTGTACATCCCAATGTATTTGACCTTCACCTTGCAACAATAGTAGTAGTGTTCTCATATTACATTCTTTGTCTTTCTGCATTAGCTACCTTTTTCATGTGTAACAATGTTGTCATAACCTTTTGTGTCTGCTATGCGTGCATGGTAATGTAGTGTTTATATTTGTGGCCTTTGTATCTAATTAGCATGAAGCTAATAGTAACATTGTAAGCACTACTATGAGTGTTGGTTTTTTAGTAGATTAGATTGATCATTGCAATTATTTTTGAAATTTTCCTTTTGCAATTATTTTAACACACACATGCAAGTACTATTTAAGTAAGTAATGGTTGTTTTATTATGCAAACAAGGGTAATAATTACCTATGTAATATAATGTGTTTTTTTCTTTTTTTTCTTTTTGCAGAAATTTATTGATAAACTCAAAGAAGGGGATAGAGTTAGGGTGTTGGATCCATTTGATGGTGATGTTGTGGGAATTGGGTAGATTCACTCCCTATCTATTGTAAAAAATAGATGGATTTGTTCATCTTAAAGAGAAAGAGGGAACCTTCACATGGTGGCCACTAAAATATTTGCAAAAAATGAAATAGTTGAACATGTTTATCATGTACTAGTGGTTAGATATCTTGTCTCACTGCTTTATGTAGTATTTTGAATGTGTTGTTCAAGGATCTTAATTATCATGGTGTATTTGAAAGAGTTGGAAACTCTTAGAAAACTTTGACATTTTTCATTATATTTACATATATACTCTTAGACAGCTTTGACATCTTCTAACTTGATATTTTATTTATATATATATATATACATGTATATATATATATATATATACATGTATATATATATATATATATATATATATATATATATATATATATATATATATATATATATATATATATATATATATATATATGTATATATATATGCATTAAATTTTTTATTGCAGATTACCTTTATTTATCATGATGTTGAATCAACATTTTAATTCTAGCATGTTGTACCTTGTTCATATTTATAATATATATATATATATATTTTATGTTTTATTTTTTTTATGTTTTAGTTCAAGTTTAATATTATGTTAGTTTTGCATTATAAAATTTATGGTATTTAATAAATTATTCATTTCATGACTATATTTACTACCAATTAATGGAAACCAGTAAATAAAAATGACTAAAGTAATGACTAAATATATGACTAAATTAATGACTAAATATATGACTAAAATAATGACTAGATTAATGACTAAATATAAAACTAGATAAATGACTAAATTAACAAATAAATCAATGACTAAATCAATGACTAAATTAATGACCAAATTAATGACCAAATCAATGACTAAAAATCAATGACTAAATAAATGACTAAAATAGTTTAGTCATAAATTTGGTGGTGTTATAAATGACTACAAATAAACCATTAATAGTCACATGACTAAAATTAGTCATTTATATGAAATTTTTAGTAGTTTATTTAGTCATATATTGTTGTTTGTGTACTAGTGGATGGATGTGAAGTCTTCTTTATTGAATGGAGAGTTTGAAGAGGAAGTATACATGGAACAAGCAGAAGGATTTTAGTTATTAAATAAACATAATAAGGTTTACAGATTGAAGAAGGCATTGTATGGATTGAAGCAAGCTCCTAGAGCTTGGTATGCAAGGTTAGATAAGTATTTAATATAACAAGGATTCAATAAGGGCACCACAGATAGTAATCTTTTCTTTAAGGTTGAGAAAGATAAAATCATGATTGTAGTAGTGTATGCTAATGACATAATCTTTGTAGGCAATGAAGCTATGTGTAAAATTTTTACAGAAGAGATGTAGAAAGGGTTTGAGATTTCTATGATTAGGGAGATGAATTTATTCCTTGGACTACAAGTCAATAAAATAGGTAAAGGAATATTCATTTCACAGTCAAAGTATGCCAAACAAATGTTGAAGAAGTTTGGAATGGAAAATTCCAAACTGATATCTACTCCTATGGTTACTAGTTACAAATTGAGCAAGAATAATGAATCCCCTAAGGTTGATTAGAGAAAATACAAATATATGATTGGTGGACTGCTATTTCTAACTACTACTAGATCTAATATTATGCATGAAGTTTTTCTTGTGGATAGATTTCAAGAAGATCTTAGAGAGTCACATGTTGCAATAGTGAAGTGTATATTCAGATACCTAAAGGGCACTCTAGATCATGGCTTATGGTATCCAAAAGAAACTAATTTCACATTAAGTGCTTACATAGATGTAGATTGGGTTGGTTGTGTGGATGACAAAAAAATTACAAGTGGTGGTACATTCTTTCGTGGATGTTGATTGGTATCATGGCTAAGTAAGAACCAAGATTTATTTTTTTCATCTACTACAGAGGCTAAGTATATTGCAACAAAATCTTGTTGCACACAAGTTTTGTTTATGAGAAAAATATTAAAGGATATCAAAGTGGTGTATGATGAGCCTATTTCTATCTTTTGTGACAATACAAGTGCAATAAATTTTTTGAATAACCTAGTGATACATTCAAGGACAAAACACATTTCAATCAAATATCACTTTATAAGAGAAAAGGTTGTGGAGAATGAAGTGAATCTTGAATATGTACATACTATTGAACATCTAGAATACTAAGGGGGGGCTGAATCAGTATTCCATAAAACCATAATAAAATGCACTTAAACATTATCATAATTTTGGCTGAATCAGCAAGAGAGAACATAGAAACAAGTCAATACAACCATAAACAAGAACACAAAGATTTTTACGTGGAAAAACCAAAATGGGAAAAACTATGGTGAGGGTTAACTCACATTATATTATTTTGATACAAAATATTACGAGGCTTACTGTCAGGAATCACTAACCTTAAAAGGCTCACAACCTAAGTACAAAATATGGTTCACTCCCAAGATACAATGATAGTGGCTCACTACTAAAAAATTGAACTGATAGAATACACCTTCAATGTGCAGGGTTTAGTTCTACTGAAGCTCAGAATATGAAGTACTCACTCTCATAGTAATTGCTCAGCAAAATTGCATTGATCACAACTGATAAAGCATTTAGGCTTTGATCTTCTTTCAAATTTCTTCCAAACTCACACACCCACTTCTCACACTCATTTTTATCTCTTTTTCTTCAAAACATCTCTTATATATACAATTATATCTTAATCATCAATTAGATCAGAACCATATATGATTTGAACATTTCATCCACATAGTGCATTATACCAAGTTGGCTATCATCCATAAAACATAGTTAGTCTTCATAATATATTACATACGCCGAGTCAACCAAGAAAAAAACACAATTCTCCAAACCAACAAATAATTCTCAAAGAAAACACCTTCCACATTTGAGAACACATTAATTTCCCATCATACCACTAGCATAGAGACTATCAACAAAACCGCAGCATAACAATATTGAACTTAGTAGAATGCAGAGTCTCCCACAACAGTAAAATATAGAGTTGGACTCTGTCAAAGATAACTTTCTGCTCACAATAAAAGATGTCTCAAGATCTAGGATATAACTATCTTAATGAGTCAAGATAACATGGTTAAGATATTAGATTCATATTAGATCTTGTGGTGAATTTTGGACTTAAATACCAACACACTAATCCATTACAAAAGGGTATTACTGGAAGAGAACAACTTCCAGTAAACCAAGTAGACTTCCCATAAATTTATCACCATGTTGACATCAATGACAACATAGGAACAACCAACACAGAACATCCATACTTCATGCTCATGTTGCAAGGCTTCCAACAATCTCCCCCTTTGGAATTGAGGACAATATGCATGACAAAAACCATTTTCCAACAATTGAAATTGAATATTTTGAATACCCCCTATCAAAACTATTCTTCACAAAAAAAAATCCATTATCTTTCTCTCTCTTCATCTCTTTATCTCTCCCCATGTCTTTATCTCTCCCCTTTGACATCAATGAAAAAGGAAGGGGCACCAATATATATGTATATATGCATCAATGTGTAACCAAAAAGATATGAACACAAAATTGAATTAACCTAAAGAAGAACCTCTAAGACTCTCTAGGATAGCCTTCCACGATGTTTTACCTTCTTCCCATGAACCTTTTACGCTTGCAAGAGTCTTGAAAAATAGTTCAAGCTTAGTTAAGGACTCTATATCATCCACTAAATTATTGGGACTAAGATTAATCTCTAATAATTCACCAATACAACCAAGAGCACTAGAAATATGAGTATGTCTAAGTTTAATCATTTCTCTAAGTGCCATAAACTTCTTGATAACATATGTTCTTTAATCCTATAGAGAAAATAATTTTTCGTGAAGCTGAAAAATGTAGGACCACTTCTAATTATCTTTATCTTCTGCTAACTTGTATATATCTACCTGAGTGCTCATCTAGGATTCACTCATCCTTATCTCATTCCTTATATCTAGTGTATTGCTAGACCAATCTAGGCAAAAAGAAAGTAGTTCTTGTGCCTCTTCTTCACAACCTTATACACCCTCTAATTCCTTCATCACGTTACTATGTGCATCTGCACATTTTCCTTTGATATCTTCCAAATTTTCTTCATTAGACTTGATTCAAATAGACCCTTCAAGTTCGGAGACATAGACCTTTAAAGAATCAATCATGCCACAAAGATTATCCAAAATAGAAATAGATGAATCAAAAATCACACCAAGAAAACCTCCTACAATTCTTCCAAATCTCTCTAAATATTTATTTTTTCATGCTCATTTTCAAGCTCACTTCCTTCTACAACTTCTTTCTTAACAACACTCTTCCTTTTGTTCCCTATTTTGGTCAAGCTACTAGAGGTACCTTCTACATTCCTAGGGATTTCCAAAAGAATTTTAGAATAATTATCAACTTTATCCTCTAACACTTCATAGTTCAATTTAGATATCCAAACTAACCATGATTCAACTACTTCCATGTGACAAAAAATCTATAGACACAAGAAAATTTATGCTTCAAGAGCACCTTTCAACAACACTTACTAGAATCCTAAGCCTTATGTTCATACTCATACTCATATTCCAAAGAATACAATGAAGGAAGACTCTTGTGCATCTGAACTACCAATATTTTTCATGAAGTTCTTGATTTGATATGAAATAGGCTCTGAATTTGACCATTCTATCCTTCATATTATCGATTACTCTTTTAAAAAGTAAAAGAGTAAACAAACAACAAAATTTCCATATCGAAATGTATTCTTCTTACTCTTCTTGATCTCCTTTAAATTCTTCAAAAGATGTATACAAAGTAATTCACACAAGTCATAATCCATACCTCTTTTAACCATATCAACAATATTATGCACAACAAGAGTAGAAACTATAAGGTCATTATTAGGGATACAAACTTTGTGACAGGTGACCATAGCAGCATACCTTATTACCAGATCAAAAATCAATCTCAAATCAATCTCTTTCCCTTTAAGATTCACACTAGTAACCTCAATTATTTCTTTCTCCTCCATAGCCTTTAGTTTGGGATCTAGTCTGGAGAAACATAAAATAGTTACAACTCTAATAGATTATTTGGAAATCAAGTGTGCCTCATTAATCCATAGAGATTCATCATGGATTCTACTCAAAATTATTCAAATGTACTCCTTATCAAACTCAAATAAGGGAACTTTCCTCCAAACATCCAAATTTCTCTCAACTAACACTCTGTAGGCATCAATGCTTTCTTTCAATTCACTTTCCCAAAGCATGCTCAACTGAATTGATGACATCTCTTCTATCTTACTTTTAAAAAATACATAGATATCTTCTATGAGAAACAATCTTGGAGGGATGCGAGAGAATGCACCAATAGACTCTTCCAACACATTCCTCAAATATCTTCTCAAATTGACTTGCACTTTATCCATACTATTCACAACCTTTAAATTATCCATAGCAATAAAAATGAAACATTGTGCAAATAGGAATACCTCTGAAAATGCCAACAAGAAATTTATAGATATCATGCTTCTAGAGCTCACTTTGAATCCATCTGATATCTTCTTGAAACCCTAAAACAATGAATTTCCTTCTAAACTTCCTTTCCACACTTCTCTAAAAATACATAATCCTTTTAAAATTATCTAAATTTATTCCTTCCATTATGAATGATTTTTTAATAAATGTTTCAACTTGCAGGTAGATTGCCTCGAAGATTGTATATGCCTCCATTCTTTCAAATTCTGTATATTTTATCCTTCACATATGTGACTGATTTTTTTTAAATTTCCTTACCATGCAGAATATACTTTTGTCACAATATGACACAATTATTGATGAGGGGGTTCATTAGATATTCTAATAAATGCTCCCCCTTAGTCCCTACTTTGCTTAGAAATTGACGAGAGTATCTACACCGAAGGTTGGTATGTAGATAAGACTAATGATCCCTTTCTCCAAATCCTTTTCATTTTCTTTCTTACTTCTTCCAAATCAATGATTTGATCATTCTTCTTCCTTCTATTATTATTAACAGGGTGTTTTGTATTGCTATGCTTACAACAAATAGCATTCTTCTTTTCATTTTCCTTTTTGTTCAATAGACCAGCTTTATATCCATTCTTCTTGCTTTTAGAACACTTGCTGGATAAAGAATCATTCATTTTGCAGTCCTTTGCCTTATGCCCAAATTTCTTGTAGGGATAACAAAAACCATTGAAAGGTAAATACCTTTTATCATCATATCATTTGATAGGAGTTTTTCCAGAATTGCATCTTAGATCCTTGATTTTTCTATCTTTGTACCAAGTTTTCTTACCATTAGATTGCTTCACTTTAGAACTCTAACCTTAGTCAAACCCTAAACCACTCTTACTCATTTCCGGTCTTTGAGAGGTAATCAATCTATCAAGCATCGTCAAGCTTATCTTGAATTTTTCTTCAATTTTTTTTCCTTTTCTAGATCAGATCTCAAGATTTCTGCTTCTAATTCAAGCTTTGTGCATTCATCCATCTTCCTTTGAATTTCAATTTCCTAACATTCTTTAGTTCTTTTCTTCTCATCCAATTATTGTAGTAGGCTAGGGATAATTTCTTTTCCTTCAACCAATAGATCACATGCTTCGACACTTTTACTGTGCAACTTTTCAATATACTCATTCACTTTTATCAACTTGTCCTTCAGATCTTCCATTTCTTCTAAATATTTAGCAGAGACTTCTTTTGAAGGAAAAAAAATATTTTACTCAAATTTTGGGACCTCCCTCAAGCTGTTAGGCTTCTTCCAAGGAACTAGGATCTGATACCAATTGTTGAACATCCAAAATTGTGAGAGGGGGGTTGAATTAGTATTCTATAAAACCATAGTAAAACCCACTTAAAAATTATCCTAATTTTGATTGAATCGGCAAGAGAGAACATAGAAACAAGTCAATGCAACCATACACAAGAACACAAAGATTTTTATGTGGAAAACCCAAAATGGGAAAAACCACGGGGAGGGTTAACTCATAATATATTATATCCAAATACAAAATATTACGGGACTCATTGCCAGAACTCACTTTCCTTAAAAGGTTCACTGCCAAAAGAGTAAACTGATAGAATACACCTTCAATGTGTAGGGTTCAGTTCTACTAAAGCTTAGAATATGAAGTACTTCATCTCACAATAATCACTCAACAAAACTGCATTGATCACAACTGATAAAGCATTTAGGCTTTGATCTTCTTTCAAATTTCTTCCACACTTGCACACCCACTTCTCACACTCATCTATATCTCTTTCTCTTCAAAACATCTCTTATATATACAATTATATCTTAATCATAAATTAGGTCAGCACCATATATGATTTAAACACTTCATCCACATAGTGCATTATACCAAGTTGACTATCATCCATAAAACATAATTAGTCTTCATAATATATTGCATACATGGAGTCAACCAAGACTAGAACACAATTCTCCAAACAAACAAATAATTCTCAAAGAAAACACCTTTTGAATTCGAGAACACATTAATTTCCCATCATACCACTAGCATAGAGACTTCCAACAAAATTGTAGCATAAGAATATTCACGTTAGTAGAATGTGGAATCTCCCACATAGTATGCCACACACAAAACAATAGTAAAATACAAAGTTGGACTTTGTCAGAGATAACTTTCTTCTCATAACAAAATACATCTCAAGATCTAGGATATAGCTATCTTAATGAGTCAAGATAACATGGTTAAGAGATTAGAGTCATATAAGATCTTGTGGTGAATTTCAGACTCAAATACCAACACACTGATCCATCACAAAAGGGTATTACCAGTAGAGAACAACTTTTGGTAAACCAACTAGACTTCCCATAAAGTTATCATCATGTTTACATCAATGACAACATAGGAACAACCAACACAAACCATCCATACTTCATGCTCATGTTGCAAGGCTTCCAACACCTACAAAGGATCAAATTGTTGATATATTCACTAAAGGTGTTCCTAAGGATATGTTTGAGTATCTCCAAGATAAGTTGGGGTTTATTTCCCATCCTTTGAAGTTGATGCATCAGTCTAGTGGATCTCATGATCTATCCTTTATTCTAGACCAATGTTGGTGGCTACCTTTTAAGGGGAGTAAGTAGTGGCATTGTTTTAGTATGGAGTGTGTGTTGTAATTATGCAAAGGTTGTTGATTTGGTATACATTGGTGTGTACTCGTAAGTGGAGTATTCAAAGAATTAATGGAAAAGAGTATTTAGAGCAGTAATGTAAAAGAGTATTCAAAGTAGTAGCAAGTATCTTGGTTCAATGTCAAAGGGGGAGAACAATGCAAAACATTTTATCCTTTGTCGTTGATGTCAAAGGGGGAGAGAGAATCATGTGAAAAAGTTAAAGGTATCATGGGGAGAAGGTTTTGTATGTTGTCTAACCATTATTTTCAAAGGGGGAGTGAATCATGTGAAAAAGAATAAGTTGAAAGGGGGAGAGAAAAATGTTGTTTAAGATGTCTAATCAATTAAAAAGAAAAGGAGAGTTGTCTTTAATGGTTTTTCACATCTTGTGTTGCAATCAATGAAAAAGGGGGAGATTGTTACAAGTATGAGGGTGTTGTCATTAGTGTCAAGTGTGTAGTTGTTGAGAGAGATTGTTGTAGTATTATGTTCTATTTTTTCTCCATATGTTACACCTTGTCTTATTGTTACTGGGTTACTTTTACCTTCACGAGTAAATAGGATGATGAATGCAAATCATGATTTTGATATGTTTGATAAATGAATGAAATACTAAAATAGGTATTAAGATGTTATTACTTTGAAGGAGTAATTATGTTTATATTGATGAAGTACAATGAAAGAACATGTATTGCAATATGAATATGCTAATTTTTTATGATGCATATGGATTTCATGTGAGAATTTGACTACTATTACTATATGCTAAGTTGGATGTAGGTACAGGTCCATGCCTCTAGAAGGAAGGGGAAGTGTCACTCAAGAGAGGAACTTGGTTTGGTAACCTTTCATACAACCTTATTGAGCTTACACACACTCACACCCTAGCTAGTCTAGTTGAGTTGCGTTAGTTGGAACCAAGTAAGTAACCTTTGTGTATGGCTTGAAATGCTTGAGAAAATGTCTTTGATTTCTTTCATTTATTGATCAATTTATTGAGATTGAATCTTTGAGTCTTTGGAATTTATAAATAGTTATCTTTACATTGATTCATATGTATGTTAATTGTAAACATGTATATGGGTATATATAATGATCCATGCATGAGAGCATAAGCAAGTGCATATGTATGTAAGTAGAAATACTTACAAGTATACATACATGGGTAATCAATTATATATGTGTGTGTGTGTGTGTGAACACTTAATGTATATGCATGTCGATGACGATATGAATATATGTGTTGAGTAATGGGTATGAAAATAATGATGTGTATATACAATATATGTATATATATATAAATGTAATGTATATAATTATATTAAAGGAAACATGTATACATATAAGTTAATGTATGTATATATGTGTATATGTGTATAAATGTATTAAAATGTATATGTGTTTATGGATATATACATATGATATTGTTATGGATAATGATAGCATGGATATATGCATTTGTATATTTAATGGTTAATTTGATTAACTTGTTTGTTAATGATTATATGTTCTTCTTTGTATATCAATTGGACGAGTACAATATAAATACATACACTATGAGTGACAGTGTAGGTATGAGTTTGATAAGCGAATGAATATGATTATAGTTTTGTATTAATTGGAAATTAATACTTTCGATAGTTTTGAGGAAATTTTTATATATTATTACATATATGTATATATAAAGAATATATGTTAATCTATATATACATATATATATAATAGATATATATATATAATATATTATAAATTTAAATAGTGTTTCAATTATCATAACACATAATTTATCTTAATGCATTGTATTTGATATTATTGGTTAGCGTTGTGTATATGTTGATCATCATATCTTTTAAACCTTAGTTTTTGAGCTTTTTAGAGATCGCGTGAAAGGGTATATAATAGCCAACACATAGGCTAGAAGTATGAGTCTTTGAAAAGCGTATAAGTTAAAATCTAAACTTATATGTATGGTTGTCACCATGATTAAATAACCAACGTTTAAACCAACACATGAGAAGGAAACATAAAGCTTACGTGCTAGCTAAACCTTAGAATTTGCACACAAAACAATAAGCAATATATTAAACATTGAAACATGTTGTATAAGTGAACTTAAAGTGAAGTCGATCCATCTAATTATGTGTCAAATGCATTATGAATGACCAAGTTAACTTAGTAAAATGAATCCAATTGAAGTATTGACTTATTCTATGTAACAACAAGATAAATGATAGGGAATATCGTGAATTGTTGGTGCCATATTATGAACTTAGTAACTCAAGAGAAGACTCTTAAACCTATAAGTCAATTTCCAGTATAGAACATGTGCAAGTATGAATTGGTCAACATGTTGTTAGCATGAAAAGAGTTGACCTACTATGGTAATTTTCTAGGTAATAAGTTGGAACTCTATCACATTTTAACTACCATGCTAAGTCGATTGAGTTGAGCTACGAAGTGTCAATTTACCTACCTTGTCTCTAGCTTGTAGAAGCTGATTTTTGTGTATATATAGAGGCATTATTTACCTCATTTAGATACATGCATTCTCTAATTCTACTACTTTTATCTGTGAATTCTTATTGAGCTATGAGTAAATTTTAAGGGGTAAAAGAAAAAAGTTGTGTCACACTTTCAACCAACTTATTAGCACAACTAAATTTAAGTTATTTCTAACTAAAAATCAATTTTGATCAAACATGTGATCTAGTAAGATTCATTATAGCTAAGTTAGATACTTCCACAACTTTTTCAACTAAAATTGTTGGCTAAAAATATATGGAGCACCACTTTAAGTCCAATTTACCAAAAAAAAAAAATTATTTAAAAAACTTGAAGTTTCAATAAGTCCTACAAATGTAAATAACATTTTTTTTAAAATGTAAGAATACCCTTTTGTAGATCCATAAGTTTAGTTTTCAAAAATATATTTGTTTTAATAGTTTAATTATTATTTATATTTTGGTTTTTATTTTTAATAAAATTAGGTTATCAATACAACATATTAGGTTGATTACCATGCCAAGGAAAAATACTATTTTTTTTAATTTATTTTTTAAAATATGATGCATTAGATAAAATAATCTATTTGAATATGGTATACTTTTTTTCCATTTTAGATAAATATTTAATATGAAAGTTGACATCCCATGGAAAAAATTGTTTTTTGATTCACACACATTTTAATATTTATTTAAAAATATATATTTATCAAAATTGGAAAAAAAATATATCCATGCAATAAAGTTTCAAGTTATAAATACACTCAAAAAATTTGGAAGAAAAAGAATGAAATTTACTATAAAAAGCTTGGTGTCTCATGTAACTTCATTTTTCATCATTTTATCAACAACAAAATTATAGTGTTAATTTATTAAAAACTAGTTTAAAATAATTTTAAAAAAAAAAAAAAAAACTAAAAAAAACAAATTTTACTAGTTTACATCATTTCAAAATTTGAAACATATATACAACTTTTTAGTGATTCAAGTTTAAAAGTTCGATCAGTGTTGGTGGTTTCCTTTATAAAGTGTGACACAACTTTGTGCTTTTACCCTAAGGGAGTTGTGAGGTGATTTGTGAGAGGAATTGAGAAGGAAATAGTTGCAAAGCTGATTTATAGAGTGGGATTGGCTAAGGAACCAGTGGATCAATTGGATTATAGCGTATAACAAGCATGAGACTCTATTCTCTTAATGTTTATTTTTTCTATGAAAGATTGAATATCTTGATTTTTTTATTTGGGAATTGCATTAGATTTGCTTGAAAATTGAAATGATCTATTTGATTATTGGAAAGGAAAAGAATCATGTTGTTATGATTTCCTTATGATTGTTTATACATACTCCCTACTAAGGAGTGAGTATTATCAATAATATTATATACTAGGATTGATGAAAAAATGAATAGATTATAAAATTTACTTAATACTCTTATATACCCTATATGGGAATTTAGATGATGATGTTTCTATACATAGATAGTTTACACTACATGTATAACATGAAATCTATCAAGGTCATGACTTGTAACTTGACATTGTTAGCTTACAATGCTAGGAAACCTTGGGAATGATAAGGTTTAGCAATATAATATTAGTGAAGGTATGAAAGGTATGATAGGATGTAATGTCATACAAACCACATCAATAATCTATACTTGAATGATCACTTGATCATTACTTTACTTGATTAAGGTTTGAAACCCTAGGTTGAGAATAACCTATGCAAGTTGGGATCTTTACCTGATTACTAATTGCAACCAATAGGTTGAGAATAACCTACTTGGATGGGTTATGGAGTTGATATTTTCTTGGAGAACATAGGTTGAGATTAACCTACAAAATTAGATTGATTGTTGGTTATTGGTTATATCCAAGATTAGGATATACCAAGGTTGAGACTCACCTATGTGATTAATTCGATCATTTGAGTTTTTGAATTACTATTTGAATGGAGACATAGGTGGGATTACCTATTGAGTTGGAATTATTACTTGATTGGCTGCTTATACTCTTGATATGAAGTCATATTGTTGATAAGATTCTACTCTCAGAATAACCCTTTTTACTAAGGATTTTGAACTCTTGAATATAATCATTTATTGATATGATTATTCTTCAATTGAGGTCATTCATTGATGAGACTATACTCTTGATTAGAATCACTTATTGACCAATATATATTCCTGAATGGAGTCATTTATTGATGATTATTTATTTTATGATAATATGAAGCTTATATAGATATACTTAGAATATAAAGTTATTTATTATGAAGCTCTCGTAAACTTAGAGTCATGATGGGATCATAGGTTATTCCTAGGAATTGATTGTCCAGTGAAGGGAATAACTTATGTAT
The DNA here is from genome assembly GCA_007258455.2 of Sequoia sempervirens. Taxonomy (NCBI): domain Eukaryota; kingdom Viridiplantae; phylum Streptophyta; class Pinopsida; order Cupressales; family Cupressaceae; genus Sequoia; species Sequoia sempervirens. The sequence continues at coordinate 27,951,167 of VDFB02137365.1, read as the reverse complement.
GTGAATACTTAGAAGTATCATTGAGATTCAGAATAGGTTATTCCTAGGATTAGATTTTCCAATGAAGGGGATAGCTTATGCATGTGAATACTTGATAGAAATATCATTGTAAATTGGAAAAGGGAATAGGTTTTTCTAAGGTTAAAGATTACCTATGGAAGGAAATTACCTATGCATAGTATATGAATGGCCATAAGAGTATGTGTAGGATCATGATGGGCCAAAAAGTGGCGATATGATGGGTATGTATAGGGTATGTGGTTGACAACTTTTTTTTACCCAAAATTGGTGAAAAAAAAGGTTTTTAAAGGAGATTCTCAACTTTCCACCAATATAAGTTATGCTTTACTTTTAATTTAATAAATAATTATTATTCGTTTTCTATTTGAATTGTGACTAGTTCTGATTGACAAGTTGATTGAAAAACATCTATAACTTTCAAATGGTATCATATTTTTTGAATCCAAAACATGTGTCACTTTCTATGCTTCACATACTATAGGATTTAAAAAAAAATGAATTTCATGAAGTTTTGAACAAGTTAAGGTGGTCAGACATACGAGTTTTATATTTTTAAAAAGTTGTAATAAAAAATTCATAATTAATTATTTACTTGGAAAAAAATATTAAAAAATATGCATCACATTAGGACATGATTCCTCTACTTATATCTAAAATCTTATAAAAAAAATTATCATTTTATTATGGTTAGGGAGGTTAGAAAGACACCTACTTATTTTTTCCCTGAAATTTAAGTACTACTACATTGAAATTTAAATTTTTCACCAAATAGATTTTTTTTAAATAAACCTATTAGTTTAGAAACAACATTAAATTTTCTACAGATTCTATTCTTACATATTTTTGAAATAATATAGATAACTTATTCAATTTTTTATGTCAAGTTTCCTAACTCTATTTTTTTCATCACTTAAGGGCCTATTTTTTCCATGATGTTCCTGCACATACCCATAATCCAAATTGAGCTAGGGTAGTGTGTGTGAATAGGATGACTCTCACTCGAAGTACCAAGTGAAGAATACTTTAGCCTTGACATAGTGTAACTACCACAGGTTGCATTGTTAATTCATTGTGTTCCTTTTATGCACTACTAGTTTAGGATTGTAGTGGATAGAAGTTCTAGTTATGTAGGCGTAGTGTAGGAAAATGCATACCTTTGCATTTTCACACATTTTTTGGCTTGCATTGCTTTATTTATCCTTATTTATGTCTTAATTGGTCCTATTTTGCATCCACAAGCCTAATAAATTATATATTTTTATGGCTAATCTCGACAAACATCAAAGGGTAATTGACAATTTAATGATTTTGGTTGTGTGTCCTTGATTTTTGGTACTAGGACTAAGATGCCACCTCGGGCATCTTTATCCTCCAAAGGTCTTGGGACCCTCTTTTTAGATGTTCCTTAGAGGGCCCCCTTTTTGGAGTCTATGCCTCAAGTTTTAAGCCTCGAGACTAAGATGCCACCTACGACATCTTAGTCCCCCTTAAGTTATTTTTTAGATTTAGTTTCAAATCTTAGCATGATTTAGCCTCCTTTATTTAATGAATTCACATGTCGGGTTGTTGTGGTGTAATATAAGGATATTAAGCATTGATAAGTATAAATACAATGTTCTTGCACTCATTTCTTACCAATCAAGATGAATGAGCATTCCTAATATCATAATTGAGTTCACAAGAGCATTCAAGAGCAATTCATCAAGCATTTGGAGCCATCATCAAGATTTAAGCATCATGTCAAAAATATTCTTGCATCATGTTGTGCCATAGAAAAATTGCCCCTTGTCATTTTCATGGCCTTTTAGGTCTTGTTTCATGGTATTGGAACTATGTTGCTCTGATTTTATGTTGTAACATGGCTTGAACATGCTAATTTAGGTACTAAAATTCAAAGAATGACATCTTGTGAAGGTGTTGTGAAGTGTTGTAAGACATTTCTACATTCTTCTAGACTCTATTTAATGTAATTTACCTAAAAACCACCTTTTTACTCATCAAAAAGTCCTATTTTGAAGTGTTGTAAATTCTTGTAACAATCTTTCATGCTCTTCTAGTCATATTTTCACTATTTACACCCTTCTCATGCTTTATTTGGTCTCTTTATGCCCTCATAAGTTGTAATTAAGTGTATTTTTTAATGTTATCCTGACAAATAACATTAAATACAAAAAATTTCTTGACACATGTTTTTAGGTCCTAGGTGGGACCCATTTGCCATGGGTGCTAAATGAGTCCCCCTTGGCCCCAAATTCAAAATATTTTAAATTTCCTTTTAGGATTTTATTCAAAATCACTTGATGTTGGCCTGTGATGAGGTATAAATGGATACTAAGGCACAAGAACTGTATAAATAAGTTTTCTTCATCTCATTTTACATCTCCTCATTCAAGCATTCAATCTCCTACAATTCTCCAATATTCACATATCATACTCAAGCATTCAAGTATTTTACATCAACAATTCAAGCACTATTCAAACACTTTGTAGTAGTCATTGACGTTACTTCAAACTTGCATCATCAAGGGTTAGGTAAGTTGATATCACGTACATGCTATTATTTTATCTTTCTCTTTCATTTCATTATCTTCTCAAGGGTTTAATTACCAAAAGTGGGGTTTGACCAAGGAAAATGCCTATTCATTAACCTTCAATCATTTTCCCCCTATTTCATGTTTGTTTGCAGCTCTTTGTATGCAGATTTGATAGGTTATTAGGTCTTGAAGATTTATTTCCAAGTCAAATAGGTCCTTCAAGTCAACTTGAGTCAATTTCAAGCTTTGAAAGATTTATTTATCCATTTTCTCCATAATTAACTTCGACAACCCGACAAGCAGACATTTCTAGATCTAGTGTTGCAGAGTTGTTTCCTGACTTTTCATAAATTTGGGAGAGGAATGATTTGCCACCTATAGTGAACTAGTCCCATCTTAGGACTAAAAATCTGAATTTTGTTAGATTCTGGATCCCGACAGACAAAAACTAGCTCCCGACACTTTTTCACCAAGAGGATGACTAATTTGCCACCCTGGGCAAATGAGTCCCACTATAAAAAAATAGTGATCTCAACTAGTATCCAACACATTCTAGGTTCATCATAATTTTCCTAGGTGCACTATGATTTGACCCATATCTTTCTATTATGCACATTTCATTCATTTTCTTCATTGTTTGCATATCACACTGTGTTTTAAAACAAAGCATAAATCTCACTTTTGCATTCATTTTCAGTCATTTAGATTAGTAAATTGTATTTATTTAAGTTCATTTATATTAAGCAACATTGCATGCATTCTTATTTGAGTAAATCATTAGCATTTTTGGCCCTATCTCTCTCCTTTTAGGTGAAGAACCCTAGAAGTGCAAGAGTAGTCCATAGGGTCCCAAAAATCTATGTTTCATTTTGGTGAACCCAACTTTTGAACACTTTGAATTTCTGATTGCATTCACATATTACATCTTAGTTACCATTTGCATTACCATTCAATTAGGACATTGATTTGTTATTGCTTCATTTAGCTTTCATTTTTGCATTACATCTCATTGAAAAAAGTCAAAATCTGCATTCTACATCTCTAATTGCATTTTGTAGAGCATTTAAATCCTCTTGAAATTTTTGAAAACAAATAAAAGACTTCATACTAGGACTCATTCACCACCCAGGGCGAATCAGTCCCTCTACACTTTTTTATCAACATTTCTAACATTCTTTTGGCATTTTTCGGCATTATTGTTTCTTGTTCCTACATTTTGTTTTCATTTACAACATCTCTATTTTTAATCAATTCCTGCATCTTTTTTTATTAACATCATGGCATTTTCTTTCAATAATTTTTGGAATTCATTAAATTTGTTGGTAGAATTGTCTAAATGTGCCTTTCATTGTGACCCTAATGACCTTGAACTCCAACATGCTAATACAACTCCTAATGATTGTTCTCCTCATGAAGTAAACATCATTGGAGAAGATGATGATATCATGCACAAGTTATACAATGATTGCCTTGACAACCTAGAAGCCAATGCAACCTTTTACCCATCCACAAAATCACAATACCTTCCTACTGTTGCACCTCCTGATCACTTTTCATATTTACATCCTAAACTCACTATAGGACCTATGGTTCCTCCCTCAAGTGGACCTAGTTCCTCTCACCAATCACATTCACAACCCTTCTATGAGAACAAAGTCACAAACATTCCTATCAACCTTAAGGAAACATATGGCAAAGGATTCACTATCTTAAGTAAACAAGGTTGTGACACAAAACATGAACATGACATACATCAAATTTTTGAACAACAATCAACTGAAGCAAACACAACAGGACATGGATATCAAGATCCTTCTCATCCCGAGAGACATCCTCTTCAACCTAGGAGACTTTTAGATGTTGGAACAGTGATCTTGAATGCTTCTCCTAACTTAAATATTCTTCTTCCCTATGAGTAACCACTATTTCCTTCTAATGATAAGGATGTTGAGATCCCCGTGGGTCCTTCTGCTCCCTCTATTCATGAACAAGGAGAATCTAGCAAATGAAAACAACCTTACAAATTGAAGAAAATCAAGTTTCCTACACATCCTCCACCTGAATTTGAAAGGAGACTTCAACTTCTTCTAAACAGAGGTCTTATACTTTTACCACCTATGAATAGGTTGGTCATTTTCCTAAAGACTCTAACATACCATATTGCAAATATCACTGTATTCTTGGTCATTGAATAGAAGAATGTCAAACATTGAAGGACATACTGGATAAGTATCACTTCACTGATACCATCTGTTTCCCCATCATACCTTAAAGCAATCACATTCCCTTCCTCATTCCATAGAAGTAGAATTCCCTATTCTCACTATTGCATGCTTCTTTCCCATCACCCGTCTCGGCTTATTCTTTTCCTTACCCTTTGTGGGGGGGCAAGCCATTGTTAGCCTTGTCCTTGTAATGCATTTTCCTTTGTCTCTTAACTATGTTATTCCTTTTCCACATATCTATTCAAGATTGAGAAACCCATAACTTAGTTAATGGTTTACTTACCTTTGCATTACTTGTCCCTTTTTCCTTTTCTTTTTATGTGTGTATCGTGTTCCCCCATATTGTGCATTTGATATTCCTCTCTTTGTACACTTATTCTATTCATACCTCTATTCTTCTATTTTTCATGCATTGTATTTTTCATTTTTTTTTTGTGTTCTCCTTTTGGGGATGATGCAAAGCATAGAGACTCCCTATGTCTCTTCCATATTGACCCAAAAGGTCCTTGTCTTTTTCTCTTTTTGTCTTGTGTTTTCCTTTTGGGGGTGACGCAAAGCATAGAGATGCCTTATGTCTCTTCCATGTTGACCCAAATGGTCCTTTTTCTTTTGTTTTGTGTTTTCCTTTTGGGGATGACTCAAGGCATCAAGACCGAAATGTCTCCTTCATGTTGAGCCAAAAGCTTTTTCATTTTCTTTTACCTTTCGTTTTCTTTATTTTCATGTGTGTCTTCCTTTTAGGGATGATACAAAGCATCAAGACTGCAATGTCTCTTCCATGTTGACCCAAAACAAACTTTACTTTGTTTTCACTCTCTTTGTGTCATTCTTCTAGTTCTATGTGCTTTGGGGAATAATGACAGTTCTGAGCTCTTTCATAAAAACATAGCAGCAATGAACATACTGACCCCAAGTCCATAGATCCCTTATGTGTTTGGTGTGTTTTCATTTCTGTGGGGAAACTCCCTTTCTTTGTTTTTCATTTTCCTTGACACATGTGACATAGCCTAACTTCCAAACATATGACTTGGCATAAGGCTTTTCGAGTTGGCTCTCATGTCTTGTTTTCTTCTTTTTTACTTTTTCTTTCCTTCGCTACTTTAAAGTAATTGCTCATGGAATGATGTGTAGCAATTCCTTAAAAGTGGGAGGCATACATTACAATTAATTCATTTGCATTCTTGGTTCCTAGTGTAGCCTTTTCATTTACGTGATGCATTTATCACTTTTTGGATGACATTGGGTGTGATGTCCTTCATAAGTGTGATCTATCTTAGCATATTACATTCATCTTGGTGGCTTGATGTGACACACTAGATCCGCTAAGTTGTGAATATACTATTCTTTGATTGGTCCTCTCTTGGAGACATTAGACACAATGTTCCCTAAGTGACTGACCTTGCATAAACTGAACATGACTCCTTGAACATCTTTTCACATTTTACATTTTACATTTTACATTTTACATTTTTACATTTTTAAATTTTGTATTCCTTTTTTCCACCTTGCATAACACAAATTACATGACTATGGTACCTTTTCTTTTTATTCATGAGCATTTTTCCTTGTGGTGTCTTGTTAAAGTTATCAGGCGGTATAACTTTGACATGGTTGAGTGGGAAGCCCACCTAGTGGCATGAGTTTTCCACATATCCACCTTTGCGTTTGTGAGTGCATACCAACTAGCATATGTATCTTACCCTTTTGGGCTTTCTAACCCCATGGAAAACTAGTTTTGTGGTCCCATAGTGAGTACACATTCTCTTTTTCAAACAATCAACCTAGATCTCTTTCCACAACTAGTTGGATTAACGATTGAAGCTTCATCCAATTCTTTTCAACACTTGTGTGTTCCTTTGTTCTTATTTCTAGTTTTCCATTGGATTTTCATCTTGGGGACTTGATCGTTGTCATTCCATCTTGCTAACGTAAGTGAATTTGAACCCTCCCCTCGATGTTCATGGCTACTTTAGTGTGATTTTGAAACAAGTTCATCCCCTCACTAAACTGGGGGCTAAATGTGCTGTAGAAAAATGGCCCCTTATCATTTTCATGGCCTTTTAGGTCTTGTTTCATGATGTTTGAACTATGTTGCTCTAATTTTATGTTGTATCATGGCTTGAACATGCTGATTTAGGTACTAAAATTCAAAGAATGACATCTTGTGAAGGTGTTGTGAAGTGTTGTAAGACATTTCTACATTCTTCTAGACTATTTAATGTAATTTACCTAAAAAAACATTTTTACTCATCAACGAGTCCTATTTTTAAGTGTTGTAAAGTTTTGTAACAAGTTTTCACACTCTTCTAGGAATATTTTCACTATTTACACCCTTCTCATGCTTTATTTGGTCTCTTTATGCCCTCCTAATTTGTAATTAAGTGTATTTTTTAATGTTATCCTGACAAGTAACATTAAATACAACATTTTTAATAACACATGTTTTTAGGACCGAGGTGGGACCCATTCACCATGGGTTGTGAATGAGTCCCCCTTGGCCCCAAATTCAAAATATTTTAAATTTTGACCTTTTGGGATTTTATTTAAAATCACTTGATGTCAACCTGTGATGAGGTATGAATGGATACTAAGGAACAAGGATTGTATAAATAAGTATTTTTCATCTCATTTTGTATCTTCTCATTCAAACATTCAATATCCTACAATTCTCTGATATTCACATATCATACTTAGGCATTCAAGCATTTTACATCAACAATTCAAGCAATATTCAAGCACTTTGAAACAGCCATTGACATTACTTCAGACTTGCATCATCAAGGGTTAGGTAATTTGATGCACTTGCATGTTATTATTTTATCTTTCTCTTTCATTTGATTATCTTTTCAATGGTTTAGTTACCAAAAGTAGGGTTTGACCAAGGCAAACCCCTATTCATTAACCCTCAATCACTTTTTCCCCTATTGCATGTTTGTTTGCATCTCTTTGTATGAATATTTGATAGGTTATTAGGTGTTGAAGATTGATTTTCATGTCAAGTAGGTGCTTCAAGTTAACTTGAGTCAATTTCAAGCTTGGAAAGAGTTATTTGTTCATTTTTTGCAGAACTAACTTTGGTAGGCTGACAAGCAGACATTTCTAGATCTAGTGTTGCAGAGTTCTCTCCTAATTTTTTAAAAATTTGGGAGAGGAATGATTCACTACCTATGGTGAATGAGTCTCGCCTTAGGACTGAAAATCTAAATTTTGTCAGATTCTGGATCCCGACAGACAGAAACCAGCTCCTGACACTTTTTCACTAGGAGGAGGACTAATTCACCACCATGGGCGAATGAGTCCCACTGTGAAAAATTAGTGATCTCATCCAGCATCCAATACATTCCAATCTCATCATAATTTTCCTAGGTTCACTCTGATTTGACCCATTTCTTTATTTTCTGCACATTTCATTCATTTTCTTCATTGTTTTCATATCACACTGTGTTTTCAAACAAAGCATAAATCTCACTTTTGCATTCAGTTTCAGTCATTTAGATTAGTCAAATGCATTAAGTTAAGTTAATTTATATTAAAAAATATTGCATACATTTTGATTTGTGTGAATCATTAGCATTTTTAGCCCTATCTCTCTCCTTTTAGGTGAAAAATCCTAGAAGTGCAAGAGTAGTCCATAGGCTCCCAAAAAATCTATGTTTCACATGTGTTTTTTTGAGCTAACATTTGTGATGTAGGTTTTTGATTCAAACAAGCATTTCAAGTCAAGATCTATCAAGCATTCATTTGATTCAAGATCTGCATTCAAGCTAGTCACTTCACACTAGTTTGCAAATTTCATAGCAAGGGTTTGGTGAGTTGCAACATCATAACATTTTTTTCATTCATTATTTCCCTTCATTATTCTATTTCATTCCAAGGTTTAATTACCAACAAGGGGTTTTACCAAGGAAAACCCCCATTTACTAACAATCAACAAGTTTTTCCTCTCTTGCATGTTTGTGTTTGTAAATTTAGGTTGAAGACTTGAAGATCATTTGAATTGTAAAGTTGAAAAATTGCAAAGTTTCATTGCAAAGTTATCATCTTCATGGAAAATCACCTATAGGCCATATCTATAAGTTTTAGTACATGAGATATGAGAAGAAGGAAGTGCAAACATTGAGCCTTACAATCATATTCAGAGATTTCAAAAATTTAAGATGAGACTAAGAAAATAGTAAGGGTGTCTTAGTCCTCCAAGTGATATTTTACATAGATTCTTTCAGATTCTATTCTAACATCCAAAGATTCTACATTTCCCCTGAAAAATAGCATCGAGATTAAGACAATAGTAAGGGCGTCTTAGTCCTCCCTAGAATATTTTGACAACATTTTTCCATTTCTATAATCCTCATTACATTTCCAGACTTCCAAGGTACATACTTCCTTACTTGTTACTTAATTTTTTCATTTGTATTCATCATTTGGCTTGCATTACTAGGTTTTTTGAGTTGAATGTTAAGTTTTCTTTTCCAATATTTTGCTTGGTGGTGAACCCTTCGAAGCCTGAACCCCCCCTTAGGTCTTCCTTATTGAGAATTGACTCACCTTTGTGTTGATAATCAATCCAATTCAGGATCCTAGGGCATTCTTGAATAATAATTGGAGAAGAGTGGTGTTATATGAACTATTCCATAAAGCACCCATTCCCCCATTAATCATTTTGGTGAACCAAACATTTTGGGACATTCATTTTATGATTTGGAGTTCACTAAGGTCCTAGATCTAGGTTGCATTCATTCTTGCATTGCATCTTGCATTAGTGAAAGTGCATCTAGGGTTTTTCATATTTTAATTAGTGAAGGTGCATATAAGTTGCATTTTTACTTTCTTGCATCATCTTATCTCATTGAAAAATTAAAAAAGTGCATTGTTAAACATCCTAATTGCATTTATTATTGCACTCAAAATTGAAAAAAATAGATTCAACTTTGCACCCAATTGCTTATTATTAGTCACTTTTTCTTCCATTCATTTGCACACTTTTCCATTTCTAAACATCAGGACCTTGAGTAGGAAACTTGGAAACACTATAACCAATCCAAAATTTGTTATTTTTTTGAAAAAATAGTCTACTGGGGGGTGTGTGCAAGATCATCATGGAAAAAATAGGCCCTTAAATGGCAAAAAAATTAGAAAAATCAGAGTTACACAACTTGACATAGAAATTTGAATAAGTTATTTGTATTATTTCAAAAATATGTAAGAATGGAATTTGTAGCAAATTTAATGTAGTTTCTAAACTACTAGTTTTGTTTAAAAAAAAATCCTATTTGGTGAAAATTTAAAATTTCAATGCAGTAGTACTTAAATTTCAGGGAAAAAATAAGAAGGTGTTTGTCTGACCACCCTAACCACAATAAAATGATAATATTTTTTTAATAGGATTTTATATATAAGCATAGGACTCATGTCCCGATGTGATGCATATTTTTTTGTAATTTGTTTCCAAGTAAATAATTAATTATGAATTTTTTATTAAATTTTTTTAAAAATATAAAAAACTCGTATGCCTGACCACCTTAACTTGGCCAAAACTTCATGAAATTCAAATTTTCTTTTTTAATCCTATAGTATGCAAAGCCTAGAATGTGACGCATGTTTTTGATTCAAAAAATGTGATACTATTTGAAAGCTATAGATGTTTTTCAATCAGGACTTTAGTCGTAATTTGAATAGAAAATGAATAATAATTACTTATTAAAATCAAAGTAAATCATAATTTATATTGGTGGAAAGTTGAGAATCTCCTCTTAAAACCCTTTTCATTTCATCAATTTTGGGTTAAAAAAAGTCCTCAGCCACATACCCATCATATTGCTACTTTTTCGCCCATCATAATCTTGCACATACCCTAGGACTAAAACTTTGTTACTAGTGTCTGAGTCCCTGTATGGGTTTTTTTCTTAGAATCCTATTTGGGTTGTTTTCTTTCTATTCTAGTTTAAGGAACCTCCAAATTTCATTAGTAGGACCAAGACACCCTTGCTGGTGTCTTAGTCATTTTTTACTTTGAGGTTGCAGTTTTAAGGGTTAAACAATGAATTTTTGTGCTTCTGTTTGCTACCATTGGTTATCTGTTTCATTGGGTTGACTTTATGTTTCATGCATTTTACTAACTCTAGCTTAAAGTGGTTCATTTCATTCATTTCAAATTTCAAATTTGCATTCACAACATTTCATTGCATAGTGCAATCAGTAAATTACCTTGCTTCAAATATGAAAATTACATCTATGCATTTCATTCTAGGCCTTTACATTGCATTTTGAGTTTGCATAGATTAATTTTCACAAATGTTGGTATCGGTATTTTCCAAGTTTGCAAATAAAAATTTAGTCAATAAGCATGTTAGTCATTCATCCAATGCATTCCCTAGTTATGAGAGTCTCTTAACACAAGAGAATGAAAATAGTCATACTTACCTTAAACCTACACCCCCTCTTATCTCTCCTATTTTTGGGAATGATTTAATAGAAGAGAACACAAGCATAGATAACCAAGGTGATCGTGATTATTCTTCTCCCAATACCTCTCCTGTTAGTGACAAAGATATCTTGGTGAAAGAAGATACAATCATTGATAATCATGGAGGTATTATTTTTCCTTCTCCTAATCCCCCTTGGGAAGATATTTTGGCACATGAGAATAGGATCATAGACACATTCCTAAATATTACCTTGCCTAGTCTCCATTCATCTCTTTCTTGTGAGAATGATCTAGTGAAAGAGGATGAAAACATAGGTAAACATGACAATCAAATTTATTCCTTTCCTAGTTGCAAAGATGATACTTTGATTAATGAAGGTCATGAGAATCTTATTTATCTACCTTCACCTAGGGAAACCATTATTGAACAAGACAATTCAACCATTGATAATCCCCCTACTTATGATGAAGTCCTTTTGGAAGAACCAATCCTTAAATGTCAAGAATATTAGGTTTGTGGTTCTCCTAAAAACTCTCCCCCTAGGGAGGATATCATGATGCAACAAAATGACAATTATAGGGATGTTGCTTCCTTGGATAATGGTGAAAGGATGATTCTATATTTCCCTTTATTAGAAATACATCAAACCAACACTGTTGAAGTTATGAATGCAAAAGTGTCCATTAGACCCACCTTGACTATTGGACCTCCTATATACCCTATGGGACATCCTAAGAATCCCCTAATTCTTTATTCACCTTCACACAAACCTCCAACTCAAAATAAACTTGAACTTGTCCTTTACCCACCTAAGAATAATGTGTCAAAGCAGCTGAGTCATAATATTGTTTCTCATACATATAACACTAGAAACAATCTACAACCAAGACAACCACCTCCAACATCTCTCCCATTGCCTAATCCTATCTTACCCGGTCCTCCTCGTTTACCTTCACATAATGCAAAAGAGTATGATCTTTTTGAACAACTTAAGAATACTCCTACAAAGATATCCCTATGGGACCTAATTTAGAATTCACTTAATTATCACACTATGCTTCAAACAACCCTACAACAAGTTGTGGTCCCCTCTAGTGCAAGCCTGAATGACATAGCAGCCATGATTCAAGGAATAAATTATGACATTGTTTTCCACCAAAGTGAGCTACCTCCTTTGGAATTGAAAAAAAATAATGAAGCTTTCATAATAATATCTCAATATAAAAAGATAGGGATAAAGGGAACCCTTTTTGATAATTGATTCAATCTTAATGTGTGTAGTGTAAACCTTTTGGATAGGCCTGGTGTAGATAAATAAAAAATTCCATGTGAACCATTATCTATTAAAAGGATTTTATAATGTATGAGAAAAATTGCTTGGTTTGACCACTTTTCCTATTATAACTAGAAAGGCCACATTAGAAACAGCGATCCATGTTATGCCTCAAGATATTTCATATAATCTCCTTTTAGGCATACCATGGATTCATGCAATGAATGGGATGTCTTCTACCCTTCATCATAAAATTAAATACATCTACAATAACAAAGTGTACACACTTGAAAATGACCTTGATCCAAACAGTTGTTTGAACATTGAGAAAAATAAGGAGAATACTTTCAAAACATTAACACCTTCTACACAAGTAGAACCTGTGCAACAAAAAGAAAAGGAAAAACATATTGAGAAAATCATGAGGCTATTAGAAGATGATTGGGGTTCCTTAGACTTTGAACCAACATTCAATGGAGAGTACAAGATCATAAAGAAAGAGTCTGAAAAGGGAAAAGAAAAAGTGGTAATTTCAACACAAATTTGGAAGACCCTTCGAAATCATCCACCTCAACCACTTTAGAAGAAAAGAAAATAAATTACACAACAAACTTTTACAAAATTGAATATCAACAACCTCTGCATCCTAAAGAAATGGAAAACCCTTAATGAAAGAGGTTATGAACTTATGAAACAACTAGGATATAATGGAAAAGGATGTGGTTCTAGAGAACAAGGTATTTGTGTCCCTATAGAGCCTCACACACAATAAAAAAACTAGTGGTCTTGGTTATTGTCCCTCAAAAGACACAAGCAAGCCTTCGCTCAACATCAACACTATTTCAAAAGATTCCTCTAAGCCAACTTTAACAATAGTGCATCCTAAATTGATAGACACTAGTAGTCTTGATTGTTATCCTTTGAAAGAAATAAAGAAATCTTCACTTGACATTAATGTCATCACACAAAACACTTATTATTCAAATTTGATATATTTTACACACTCCCGTAAAGGAGGGTACAAAATCTCACAATCTAAATAGTCTTGTATAGGTATGGCAACTAATACTAAGGAAGAGATCTCTTTTCCACAAAATAATGAAACATCCTCTACTTTTGATCAAGAAAGTATCTTTTTGAGAATCCTCCAAGATCATTTGATATCTCTCCCTCCAAGAACACGAAATAAATTTTACTATAGAAGCTCATTTTGTACATATCATAGAGTTCACAGTCACACTACTAATGAATGTAAGCCTTTAAGTGATAAAATTCAACATCTTAAGGAGTGTGGTGCTCTTTCTTGTGTTGAAGCACCTAATTCCTATAATTGATACTAATTTTTACACAAGCATGTTTCTCATCAATCATTTTGGCTCATCCTTGTCCTGCACTAAGTGGGGGAAAGGGGATAGGTAGCCTTGTCCTCATATGTCACTTGTTATCTCTTTTGGATAGTGGACCACCTTTCATGCATATATAAGAGAAAGTTTCATATGTGGATGACATGCCTTAGTTCGCCCACATTTGATGTACTGAGTTATGCATTTTGGAGGCAACCCCTTCCCTTTTCATGACATATCTTATTGGAAACATATGACTTAGCATATAGCTTTCCAAATAAGCTCTCATGTCTTCTTATACTTTAAAGCATTTTCTCACAGTAATTTTGTTATCAACCACTTTAAAATGGGGTCATACATTGACACTCATGTTTCATTGTGTGATTTTCTTTCTTCCTACGATGTGTTCCTTTCTTGGTGGTCTCATTGGGTTTGATTTCCTTTGAGAGCATGATATTTATTTGACTTTTCCTCTCTTGGAAAAATTAAGCACAATGTTCCCTAAGATGAGACCTTGCATTTTTCCTCTCTTGGAGACATTAAGCACAATGTTCCCTAAGATGATACCTTGCACAAACTAAGAAAAATCCCTTTGAACATCCCTCTTTCCTATTGCATTTCCTCTTTGTACCTTATGAATGTCATGGAGGTATGGAGCCTTTGATATGGTTCCTTGGGGCTCACCTAGTAAATAACTAGCTTCAATAGCCCTTCTGAGCATGCATTTTCTTTTTGTCCTTATCATAGTCATGGGGGTATGACTTTGATATGGATTTCTTGGGGCTCATCTAGTAGACAAGTAGCTTCACTAGTAGTTGTGACCATGTGTTTTATTTGCATAGTGGACAGCATGTTCCACTTGTAAAAATATTTTGGAAAAATAACCTAAACTTAGTCCACAGTGCATTGGATGGCCAGTAGATACTTGATCAATTGCATTTTTCTTTTTCCTTTTCCTTTTTTCTATCTTTGATGGTGTATGAACTTGTGATCTGGTTATGGCTTCATATATCATCCACATGTGTGTTCATTTGTGCCTATGTTGCTTTTTCATAGGATCTTGATCCTAGGGGTTTCACCACCCTCTTGATTATTGTCATCCTATCTTACTAGAATTTGTACATTTTAACCCATCTTGATTGTGTGGTTGGATACTTTAAAGTGATTTTGAAGCAAGTTCATCCTCTCACTAAAGTGGGGGCTAAATGTAATGTAGGAAAATTCATACCCTTGCATTTTCACACTTGTTTGGGCCCGCCTTGCTTTATTTATCCTTATTTATGTCTTAACTAGTCCTATTTTGCATCCACAAGCCTAACAAATTATATCTTTTTATGGCTAATCCTGACAAACATCAAAGGGTAACTTATAATTTAATGATTATGGCTATGTGTCCTTGATTTTTGGTACTGGGACTAAGATGGCACCTAGGGTGTCTTTGTCCTCCAAAGGTCTTGGGACCCTATTTTTAGATGTACCTTAGAGGGCCCCCTTTTTGGAGTTTGTGCCCCAAGTTTTAAGCCTCGTGTCTAAGATGCCACCTAGGGCATCTTAGTCCCCTTCAAGTTATTTTGGGAATTTAATTTCAAATCTTGGCAGGATTTAGCCTCCTTTAATTAA
This sequence comes from Sequoia sempervirens, assembly GCA_007258455.2. NCBI lineage: Eukaryota > Viridiplantae > Streptophyta > Pinopsida > Cupressales > Cupressaceae > Sequoia > Sequoia sempervirens. The sequence continues at coordinate 27,935,726 of VDFB02137365.1, read as the reverse complement.
TGAATTCATATGTCTACTTGTTGTGGTGTAATTTCAAGATATTAAGCATGGATACATATAAATACAAGGTTATTTCACTCATTTCTTACCAAGCAAGTTGAATGAGCATTCCTAATGGCATAATTGAGTTCACAAGAGAATTCAAGAGAAATTCATCAACCATTTGGAGCCATCATCAAAATTCAAGCATCATGTTAGAGATATTCTTGCATCATGTGTGTTTTTGAGCTAACATTTATGATGTGGGGTTTTAATCCAAGCAAGAAATTCAAGTCAAGATCTATCAAGCATTCCTTTGATTCAAGATCTACATTCAAGCTAGCCACTTCACAAAAGTTTGCAAATGTCATAGCAAGGGTTTGGTGAGATGCAACATAGGATTTTGTTCATTCATCATTTCTCTTAATTATTCTATTTCATTCCAAGGTTTAATTACCAACAAGAGGTTTGACCAAGGAAAACCCCCATTTACTAATAATCAGCAAATTTTTCCTCTCTTGCATGTTTGCATTTGCAGATTTAGGTTGAAGACTTGAAGATCATTTGAAATGCAAAGTTGCATTGAAAAGTTATCATGTTCATGAAAACTCACCTAAAGGCCAGATCTGGAAGTTTCAGGACCTAAGATCTAAGAAGGAAGTGCAAACATTGAGCCTCAGGATCATATTCAGATGTTTTAGAAATTCAAGATAGGACTAAGACAATAGTAAGGGTGTCTTAGTCCACCAAGTGATATTTTTTAGAGATTCTTTTAGATTTTGTTCTAACATCTGAAGATTTCCCATTTCCCTCAAAAAACAACATCGGGACTAAGACAAATGTAAGGGCATATTAGTCCTTCCTAGTATATTTTGATAGAATTTTTACATTTCTAGAATCATCATTACATTTCTAGACTTCCCAAGTACATACATCCTAACTTGTTGTTATGCAATTTTGTCATTTGCACTCATCATTTGGCTTGCATTACTAGGTTTTATGAGTTGAATATTAAGTTGTATATTCCAAGATTTTTCTTGGTGTTGAACCCTTTGAAGCCTAAAGAACCCTCCTCTAGGTCTTCCTTGTTGAGAATTGACTCACCTTTCAGTTGGTAGTCAATCTAATTTGGGATCCTAGGGCATTCTTGAATGATAATTGGAGAAGAGTGGTTTTATATGACCTAGGCCATAAAGGACCCATTCCCCCATTAATCGGTAGGACACAACACTAAGCTGAGGAAGGCTATTATTATAAGGTTACCATACCAATATCCTCGTCAAATGGTAGGGCCATCTCACCATATGTTGCAGATATGCAGGGGATCGCATTGAGTCCTTGGTTGGTAGAAAAGCACTTGAGTGATGCTTCCCCTCATCAGTTTGTAGCCAAGGTTTGAGAATTTTTGTGCTAGTATTGGTCCCAACTAGAGTGTATGTACTAGAGAATGGGGACATCTAGAATGTACATACCAATGTGGCGACATCAAGACTAGTTTGTATATCTAGTGCCAATAAATCTTAGGAGAGATACAAATGTATGTATCTTGTACCCATTTATATTGAAATATGTAATCATGAATGATAAAATTGATTTTATTCAATATGAAATCTATGTTATGGAAAGATTTTTGAAATTAAAATGAAATGCAATGGAAGTTTGGAATAGTGTTATTTCAAATGTGCATGCAATTTACATTATGGAAAGGAAATTTTTTATTTCTATGTGATGGCATCATGGTTCATTCACTTAAGGTGAAAACTATGAAATTTTATTGAGTAGAACACCAGGGTTGTTACATCACATTTATTCTAGGTTGAAGATTTGTGTGGTTTGGATATGCTGGTTATAGGTGCTTAGAAATGCTATATTAAGAATTTTTAGTGATTGATCATTGTATAAAAGAAGCTATGTTCACCAGTGTGCTAACTATGAATTACAAAGGTGTTTGGGAGAAATATCTTTTCTCTGCTTTTCTCCACACTTAAGTTTTAGGACTTGTAGTTCTAAGTGAGAGTTGATGGTGTTGGTATCTTTCTTGTGTCAAGAGGATTTGTTGTTTGGTGATCTGGAAGATGGTATTTCAAGTTACAATGTATGATAGTGTTGTTAGGATGTACTGGGATTTTATATTCTTCGGGTGAATTTTTTTACAAAGGAGTTTGTTAGTTTTTAAGATGTTTATTATCGTGTTCAGGCGAAATTTGTTCTCTAGAAGTTATAGATTGATCAAAGGAAGTGTGTACTTAAAATTTTAATCATGTTTGCATGGGTATCAACCGACTTGGTTTTTACACTACATGCGAAGCATCTTCGAAGTTTTTGGAAGAGTGTTGAGGCATGTAAGGACAAATTTGGGTCCTAGCTAAGGATTTGTGTGGTCCATCTTTATTCCTATCCACTACAAGAATGTTTTGGTAATGATGCCTTGTAAGGACCTCATATATTTTTTAAATTGAACATTTGATACTTTATGTTTGGTTTAAAAACTAGTGATATTACCTTTTATATGCTTCATTTATGGGCTTAATTATGTATGAAGACATAGAATATAAATACTTTTGTCTAAATGCTTATTTCCTATGAATGCATAATTTAATGGTATTTAATGTGTGATTGTTTCATAATTATGTGTATTTAATACATAACTGGAAGAGTATTTATATAACAGATGAAATGCTAATTATTTCCATTCAAATGAGATTGGTGGCTAACCTTTCACAACTCAGAATCTTTAACTAAGTTACCCTTCAACCAAACAATAGTTCTAGCTAAGCACGTATTCTAGCTCTGAATTTCTATTCAGCATCAACTGAATATGATCATGAGATCTCCATGATTGTTTTCCCTATGCTCTATAATATCTTTAATAGACTGGAGTTAGTTTAATTCCCCTGTTTTCAAATAAGAGAAGGATATTTATATCTAGTCTCAAGTTAGTTCGATAGTAGATTCTATTAGTTTGTAATTTTCATTTCTTAGTTCTTCATTGAAACCTTGTACTTTCATCCCTCTTTAGGAAAATTTGATGGAATAAAAGAAGTTGCTCATATCTATGTTAAGATCCCTCTAGAGGTAGAGTAGGGCTCGCTCTTCCGAAGGAAGGTGATCCTATTAGTTAAATAGCTCATCTTCATTCTTGCTTTAAATTGAAATCATTTCATCAGTTTAATGTTAGAATAAATCTCAAATCTATCATTGAAATCTTATTTTGATTACTATGTTAATTGAATAGAATCCTTTCAATTTACTTTCCAATTAATTAGATTGTAGATAAAGATAGTTAGTTCAACATTCATAAATGATTATGTTTTTAATGGAATATGAACATAGTAGGAATGATTACATGTTGGATTGGACAATTGAGGATTCAAGGAGTAGTTTGTTTTTAAAATTATATTTAAATTCTATCGATTATTTATATCTTGAATTTGAGTAAATGTTAGATTCTTATTTTCCTACAAATTAGATTAAGTTAATCCTCCATTCTCATGATCTGATTTAGCTTGGAATATGACCTAGATCTCTGCATATTTTATATTTTAAATTAATTATGGTTTAAAGCTTTATAATAAGTTAAGAAATACATTAGAAGAATAGTGTAGAATATCATTGAGCCACTTTTGATAAGGAAGGAACAACTCTAAACCACTCCTGACATGGCAAAACCACAATAAATCCCCTAAAAATGATCCAGCTCTTGCTAGAGATAGCTTTAGACACCCCTGGGTTGACAAATAAATATTAAATGATTAGGGAATTGTGACAACAGTGACCCTTATTCATCATTTTTGCACCAACCTAATTACAATTTGCATGTTTGAGGTGCATTGCAACCTTGGGAAGGGTTTCAAGGTTAAGGATGGTATAAGTATGAGTTGAATTTTTGAAGAAGGTTAAGATAGATGTATGATAGATGTGTGAGAGAAGTGTTTGGTGTGAGTGATATAAAGTTGAGCAAAGAAGTGCAAAATTTCAAGTATTGGATTACTAGATATAGTGAGTACAAGGTGTCTAAAATCAATCAAACAAATTGCAAACATGTTGGAGCTATTGTGTTGGAATCTTTACATTGCATTGAGATCATGTTCTCTATGTAACATTTCTTCTCTATCTTATTTTCATTATGGATGTGAGCCTTTCTGGATAGTGTGTCCTATTCTAGCAATGAGCCCTTGTAACCAATTTTTCTATTACTTATATTGTGATCTAATCCTCACCCTGGTTTTTCCCTTCTTGGGTTTTCCACATAAATATTGTGTTCTCTTGTGCATGGTGCTGAGTTATTTAAGGTTTTTTATTTTCTTTTGATGCTAATTCATCATAACATATTAAGGGTTTAATGAATGTTTATGGTTATGAATTTTAATGAGGGTTTTGATGTTTTGATAACATACAATTGATTCACCCCCCCTTAATTGTCTTGTTCATTCAACAATGGCCATGTTTGAAAGATAACTAAATTGGAAAATAGTTTCAAAAGAAATAATAAATATTAACTTATGTAGGATTCACCAATGGACTCAAGATGATAAAATCACTTACAAAAATATATATTAGCCTTCTATAGAGAGAAAATTATCACATGCAAGAGATTTGTTTGCACAATATGGATGAAAAATAAATTGAGAATTAAAATAATTACATGAGAGAACTTATTTTTATTGTTGAACATAGGTTTCCATTGATGTTAAAGGATGTTAGTAATGATAGAGTTTGCAGTTAGAAGTTTTTCAAGGATGAATGAGATTGTAGAAGTACTTTGAATTATCATTATATTCCCTTTGAATTAAAGTCTTGTATGTCATAAGTTAAATGTTAGTAATTTTATTGTCAGGCTGCAAAATGAAGAAATATATTATCAGTTGTTTATGTATGCTTGCAAAATCTTTCTTGCATATATTCTCCATGTCTGTGGTGGTTTGAAATTCTGTATTAGTATTTTTCTATTCAAGAATATCTTTTTGGTAAAGATATTTCTCTAGAAATAGAATAATGGTCAAAATTTCTTTTAGAAATGCATTTTGGCTCACAATCTAGAAGAAGAGTATGTCTACACTAGTATTATCAAATTCTTGAGTTTCTTGAGGATATGTTCAACATGAAAAAATATTAAATTAATAAAAGGTTCTTTGTGTTTGTTTCTCAACCAATTGAATTTCAAGGCATGTGCGGTAATGACTAGTTGTGTTTAGAATTCAAAATCTGATGTGTGGTGTTAAGATAGGACCTACTTAAGGTTCCTATGGTAGCACATGGTATCATGTTCTTTTGGTAATAATAAATTTTATTTCTAGACTGAACTTTTATATATTTCATGTAATTTGAATTTAGGTCCATCCTATGTCATCCTAGATATTTATGTATCCCTGGCCAATATGGAAGTGTTAATTTAATTTCATGTATATATTTCAAATTTTAAATGTATCAACATGTATCTAAGTATGACCAGATTAACTATAATTACATTTGTGTGAAGTAGATCTGGTCATTTGTGCAAATTGAAGAGAAGGCAGTGAAGATATAAAGGAGAATTAAATTCTAGTGTATGTTCCTATATTAGAAGATCATATTCAATGAGGAAGAGTTTTTACTTGTAACTTTGACATGAGTTGAGTTATCTTGAAGATCTGCAAGCTTTATCATTGTATTCCTATAAGACTGGTGTTCTACTTGATGTACTATTTCAATTGGGGACTGGTGTCTCCAATAGGTTGGTACCTACAAACATAATAGGGGATTGTTGTCTCTAGTAGGTTGGTGCCTACTTCAGTGTGTAAAATTCACTTGTATATTTCTATATTGTGAGGCTTGATTTGGATAGTAGATCCAAGCAACTTTTCTCATAGTGGTTTTTCCCATTCTAGGTGTCCACGTATATTTGGCGTTCATTTTTGCAGATGTGTTTTCTTATGTTGTTCCTTGACCATTAACTTTCTACTTTGGTTAAGTGTGATTTTTGGTATATGAATTTGAGTTAAATTTTTTAAATAGATTTAATCTAATAATTCAACCCCCCTCTTAGTATATTTTGTTCCCTTTATTTATAAGAGAAAGATAGTGAACTACAAATTTTTGTGGGGGGCTTCTCTCATACACTTCTAGGGTTTTTCACCTAAAAGGAGAAAGGTATCCCACAAAAAATTGGAGGTTCACTCAAGACTAATGCTAGTATGATTGAAATATGTGTAAATGCAATGTCCTAAATAAAAATAATTGATAAAATATAATGAATATTAATGCAAAACCTAAGATATGCAAGTTGTTTGAAAACATGGTGATGTATACAAAATGACCTAAGAATGCAAGTAAACAATAACAAAAATTCACAAGCTTGGAGACGTGCACCTGGAAATTAAAATATGATTTAGAGAGACTCTGAAATTCTACAGATTTTGTTGTTGAATCTCATTGAGACACTTACTCCAAGCTAGGTGACTTAGTCCTGTTTCGGGGAGATTCTACCAAAATAGGGTTTTTCCAAATGGGTGTCCAAAAGTGCATAAATCACTTTTTAGGCCTAGAAGTGGCACTAATTCACCATAGATGGAGACTTAGACCATCTGGGAATCTTGGGAAATTTGAGGCAGGAATCTGTAGCTTTCTATCTGTACTTCCCTTCCTAAATGGTGACCGGTTCATATTCTATAGAAAACAAGTTGAAAGAGGTCTCCAAGATTCAATTAGGGCTTTGTTGACTTGAATGACTTTGATGAGTTGATAACACCTTTTTAACACTTTCCTCTTTGACAAATCTGCATACGAGACTTACAAAACATGCATGCAAATAGAGGAAAAAGGGTTAAGGGTTAGAGAATAGGGGTTTTCCTTTGTGGTGAACCCCAATTTGGTAATCAAACCCTAGATAATTAAATGAAATAAAGAGAGAATGATGAATAAACAAGGTACAATGCTACAACTCACCAAACCCTTGATGCTAAAATCTGAAGATATGCAAGAAGATGCTCCAATGGATGCTTGATTATGCGTAGAATGCTTTACAATTGCTTAAATGATTAAGTGAATGAATGGGGGATAAAATGAGAGAAAAACCATTTATTTATACTTGATTTTACAATATTTCCTAAAAATAACATATCACAGGCCAACCTTAAGGTTAAGAGAATAAAATCCCACCAAAAAATTAAAATTATTTTGATTTTTGTGTCAAGTGGGACTAAGTCGCCCTAGGTGGTGAATTGGTCCCACCAAGGAAATTTTATAGGGTGTTAGAAATTATAGTGTATTTAATGTTCAATGGGAATATTCTAAAAACTACACTTAAGTAGAGCTGAAATGTGCATTAAGGGGCCATTTAAACATAAGAAATGGTCAAATTATTGATGAAAATCCTAGAAAAGCATGAGGGTTTGTTACAAATATTTACAACACTTTGAATTAAGGCTTGGTAAGTGATAAAAAGAGGTTATTTAGGTGAATTACAATGAAAGGTTCCTAGAAAAATGTGGAAGTGGGTTACAACACTTTTACAAGACATCCTAGAATTCTAAATGTTTCACAAGGGTCCAGGACCTAATGTGAATGTGTTGAGCACATCACAACATTAAATCTAGGAAAAATCAAGCCAAAGTCCATGAGAGAGACTCAAGTGAGCATAAAAATTTCAAGTTTACATTTTTTGGCAACACATTAAGCCCCCACTTTAGTGAGAGGGTGAACTTGCTTCAAACTCATAATAAAGTAGGCCAACATGCACATGAAGAGGGATCCAAATGCATGAATGCTTGGTGAGATGAGACAACAACAATCAAGAGGGATGATCAGGGCCCCAGGATGAAGATCCCATGGCAAACAAAACATTAGCACAAAGGAAAACACAAGAGAATGAAAAGTGTTGATGATGTTTTCTCCACAGCAACAACTCAGACAGAATATGAAATCCTATCTCTCTTGAAAGGTAAATCTCTATCAAAAAGCCTCAAGAGATAACCCCAAGGTTTCTAATGTCAGGTCTTGACAATGCATAAACAACTTAGTGATAAATGTGAAAATGCTGGTAATCACAAAGGGACCTTACTACAAGAAAATATTGAATCTTTAACATATCAGATCGGGCAATATGATGATACTTCAATCCTAAATCTAACCCAAAAGATAAAGAAATAACAAAATATTAGGGTTTCAAAGAGATTTATAAGACTAAAACTACTCTTAAGATTAACAATGAAAATGATGAAATACTTGAAATGGACCAATCCCTCATAAACTAATTCCTCCTTAACCTAGATGAACCTACAATCTCACATAAACAATGCAATTTTCTAAGGTATTAAGATTTTCAGATCATGAATATTCATCCAATACAACCCAATTGCAATTGAAATGCATAAAATTCACAATTGAACTAAGCACAATGAATATAAAGGTCTAGGCTAACTTTGCAAATCAACTAACAATTAGCAAGCTGCAAAAAGTATGGACCAGGGATTGCTGCAAACACTTGAAGCATCAAATCATAAACACCATTGAATAAGATCTAACATACATCTAATAAACTTGAGCAATTTCAAAAGATAGAATCACAAGAACCATGCAAGACAAGTCAACACAAAAGAGATCACCAGAAAATCACAATGTCATCAATTGTATTGAATCACCAAAGTTTAGCAACAATTCTAATGTTCTGTTAGCAAACTTGCTCAAAATGAACTAACTTCTAACTCTGCTCTACTACCTAATTTTCTCTTGTATAAAAAACTATCTCTATCTGTGTATCTATGTGTTACAAATGAGGTGGAATGCCAAATTTATAGAAAACCCCCAAACCATGTTGGCCTAGCTAGGGTTTACATTAAATAAAATTGCCATAAACAAGTCAGCCCAAGGAGAATTCAATATGAGATAAAATTGCATTAAATGCATGAACTCTATCCAAGTCAGCCTGGGATCTCCAATATAATTCAAACCAATGCATGTGGAGGAGAATGAAAATAATAGGGAAGCACAAATTTCAATGTAGCCCTGTATTAACTACTTCCTTCTATCTTTATCTATTTGATCTTGCACCTTCAAGAAGATTCCATCCAAGTTAGCCAAGAGTGGAGTAACATTTTGTAATTTATCAGTTAAAAGCATGGAATGTTAAGCATTTATCATTCAATTCATCCAATTCACCCAATCTCCAAGTTCCACAGCACTTCCCAGAAAATCTAGAAAAATCTGGTTAGACCAGAATTCCACAAAAAATAACAATACCATGTGAACTTTGGGGAAACGAGGCGAAGAAGGAGAAACTGGGAAAATCTAGAATTGAAGGAAATCTGTGAAGAAGGCAGGATTCCAGATTTTCAACCCATTCCGAGGAAATGGAGGGGACAAGGAAACCCGAGAAAATCCACCAGCACAGAAAAATCTCAAAGCTGAAGGAAAACCCGAATATCAAAATTCTCACACGATCCCACTCAAATTGATCGAATGACCACAAATTTGAGGACCCTGGGTATGGAACCATTTTAACTCAAACCTCCTATAGATTTTCCTTGAATTCTAGGCTCACTCAAAAGCAAATTGAGATGAAATGGTGATGCCCAAGGCATGAAACCCTAAAATTTGACCATTAACACATAGAGTAAGCTTAGACACAAATAACTCAATTGTTTTGTTCTCACAAAGGTTATTTATGGCCCACAAGCAAGCTACCTCATGATGTAAATGAATGAACAAGATCATAACTTACTTGAGAAACAATAAATAAAGCAATATCAAGCAACCTCAACCCTAGACGCTCAAATATACAAGACTATGAATTCCAAATATGCCCTAACAGAAAGAATTACTCACATTCAATAATGAAATTAGGGCAATAAACACATACCATGAATAAAATGCTAGTTGACCCCAACATATTCATGTCAACCCCAACATAGACAAACATCAATCTTGAACGTTTGAGCAAACAACAATGATGATAACACCAAGGGAATCACAACCAGATTCAACACTTCCCATATTTAGTATGCCAAAGCAAGCCAATCACCTCAGGATCAAATATCTCAACTCAATAGGATGCCAATGATAAAGCAGAATGGCATAAAGCTCCAAAAATCAATTAAATTAAGAAACCTGATAGTGAGACAGAATTCTAGAAAAATCTAGTCCAGGAAGAATTCTATGAAGACTAGATATTCCTGAACCATGGTGTAAAGTAGACTGAGCCGAACCTTGAATGAAATATGGGAAAATATGGACAGGGCGAAAAATCCCAAAAAGCAGTAAAAACTGAAATTCTGCCCAGAACTTAAGATTTTCAATATGCAACTTAGGGGAATCACTTAGGAAAGCAAGATAAACATTTTAGCTCATGCTAAGGCAATGAAAATCCTCAAAATCAAAGGGGAAAAAAACAAAAGTGAAAGCAAAAGAGGGTCCCTGCTTTCAGTGGGGCGTGTGTGCAAAAACTGCACAGTAAATGGCAACTCTGCTGGGGCATGCTCCAAAGCATTTGATGATGAACAAGAATCATGGACCCAAAATGTATAGTTTCAATCTCACTATCAGAAAAAAAATCAAAATCCAAGATTAAATAATCAAAACCAAAGGCAAGGCAAACTGAACCTTCCATAGACTAAAAATCCAAGTATGTGCACATGAGTTCATTTCCCTCCTTGAGCTACTACAGAAACCAAGTTCAATTAGGTCAGGCTACATAAATATTCTAACTCCAAAAGAAACCTAGATAGAGCCTCGCTGCCAATCAGGTATCTATAGCCCCGACGAGGTTATCGTTGTGATTCTCTCAAACATAGCTCTATTGCTAGCCAGGCATCCATAGCCCCGATAGAGTTATTCAGATACCCCTGATAAGTTGTATTCACTTGATTTTCAATATTTTCTCTTTTCTTCTTTTGATATTCTTTTCTTTTCAATTTTTTATTTCAACCTGTGAACAATGAAGTTCACACTCAGGGCTGAGAACCACAGTGGTGCTGAAGCAAAAATAATATTTTTTACTTGATAAGACCTCACAGGGACCCTATAGCAACCTCAAGATTTTTAAGATGTATAAAAGATATAATATTTTATAATACTTCAAATTCAAATCAAACTAGTGACCCATCCTATTTAAATCAAACATTTAGACTGCATGATGATAACAAAGACCTCAACCATTCATTCAAGACATGTGATTAAAGTTCACCAAGGAAATACTTAGAACAATCCTAGACAAAAGAATATTTTCAATGTAGGTGCAACAAATCCAGAAGAAAACAAGAAGACCTCTAGAGCAAGAGAAAAGCAAAAACACCCCAAACTGAAAGCAAACCAAAACAAAATAGAAAGGGAAACCTACTCTAACCAAAGCAAAACAAAGCAGACAAAAATAGAAAGGAAACCTAATCTAACTATGTACAAGAAAAGAGCTAAAAACAGCTCAAGATTGGAAATAATGCTTCAAATACTGCCCATTAACAGGCAGTGGGATATCCTCCCCAGTGTGAGTTTTCAAGCAGAAAGCATTATCTCCTAGGATCTCTGAAATCTGGTAAGGGCGAAGCCAAAGTTTGTCAAATTTACCATGCTCCCCCTTACAGTCATGGGCTTTATCCCAGTATAGAACCAAGTCATACGTCCTAAAGGCTTTTACCTTGACTCTTTTATCAAACCACCTTTTGACTACCCCCTCATGTTTGGAAAAGTTTCCAGGGGTTCGTCTCTTTTCTCCTCAAGGTGTAACAACTTAGCAAGTCTGGCCTCACGTTTGTCCCCCTCATCATAATATTCATTAATGAACTGTAGGGTGGGGATTTTTAACTGAATAGGAAACACAGGATCTAACCCATAAACTAGGTGGTAAGGGGATATTCCTACAGAAGTCTTATGTCTTGTATGATCTTCCTAGAGAGAAAAGCTGAGCTGGTTGTGCCAATCCTTAGGATTTCTTTCTAACAACTTGTGAATAATAGTCAAGAGATTTTTATTGGAAGACTCAGCCAAACCATTACCTTGAGGGTAATAATTGGATGCAAACTTTATTATGATCCCATGATCAAAAGCCCAGTTAGAAAATTTCAATGATGCAAATGCAAGACCATTATCACAAACCAAAGACATAGGACATCCAAAATGGTTAATGATACCTGATTCGATGAAATTGATTACCACCTCAGAAGTACATTGCTTGCAAGAAAGGGCCTCAGTCCATCTTGTAAAATAATCAGTAATAGTAAGAATGTACTTGTGACCTGTAGAGGAAGGCGGATTGATTGGACCTATGAAGTCCATTCCCCATTGTGTAAAAGGTTTTACCTCAAATATTGGTTGGAGTGGGAGTGTTGCATACTTCTCTCTGGTTGCTGCAGTCTGACACACATGACAAGTTCTGACATGGTTACAAGTGTGTCCTTGAATAGTGTAGGCCAGTAATAACCAGCTCTCATAATCTGATTCACTGTAGAAGGTACCGATCCATGGCTTGTACCATATTTGTCATGAAATTCCAACATTACTCTTTCAAATTCTACTTTTCTTAGGCACCTTAAGTAAACACCATCATGATTTTTCTTATATAGAACAACTCCCTTCAGCATGAAATTATCACTCTTCAAGTGCAATTCCCTTCTTTTTACTACATTAAGATGGTTAGGACACATTTGAGTCAGGAGATAGTGAACGATATCATCATACCATTCGCCAGGAGAAACATCCTCTAGATTGTAATGATGGGCTACAAGATTAGGGCCTATTTTTGCCATTATCTTTGTAAGTCCTTTCCCTCTTACTAGATTCATGGGTTGAATCTCAATATCATACTCTTGTAATATAGTTACCCGCTTAGCTCTGCGCTCTCCTAGCTCATTTTGCATCAATAGCTTGACTGCAGGATTAGGAACTATTGCAAAGACCTTGTTTCTAAGGATATAGTGTCTAAATTTCTTCACAGCTCTGACTAAGGCATAAGCTTTCTTCTCCACACTTGGGTACCTTAACTCTACATCCTTCAATGGTGCACTCATAAATGCTATGGGATGTTCATTTCCTTGGTCAGATTTTTGAGTCAACATAGCAGCACAGGAGTGATCAGAAGCAAACAAATATATATAGAATGGCTTAGCATAATCTAGACTCACCAAAACTAGGGCTTCAGAAATAGCCCTTTTTATCTCTACAAATGCTTCCTTAGCTTCTACATTCCATTCAACTTTGGCCTCCTACTTCAACATTGCATTCAGTGGCTTGACTATTTCTGTAAATCCAGTGATGAACTTCCTTACAAAGTTGATTTTTCCAAAGAATGATTTCATTTCTTTCTTGCTAGCAGGTGACTGGATCTTGAGTATAGCTTCCACTCATTCTGGATCAATGGAAATTCCTTTCTCAGAGATAACATGCCCCAGAAATTTTCCCTCTATAACTCCAAAGATGCATTTCTTTGGATTGAGAGATATACCAAATTTCGTGCACTTTTGAAACACCTTGCACAAATCTATGATATGATCACCTCTCTTTGTGGAAAAGACTGTTAGATCATCCATATAAATGATTATGTACTTACCAATTATGTCTTTAAAGGAAATGTCCATGGCTCTCTGGAATGTGGCTCCAACATTGATCAAGCCAAAGGGCATCCTCCTATAGACAAAAGTGCCCCACTTGGTGGTGAAAGCAGTCTTATGTTGGTCCTCATATTGCACCATAACTTGATTGTATCCTAAATAACCATCTAAGAAAGACATCATCTGATATCCATTGACAATCTAAAGTACTTCATCCAGTGAGGGTACTGGATAATTATCCTTTTTTGATGCTCTATTAAGGCTCCTAAAATCCACACAGAGTCTGATTTCACCATTCTTTTTTCTAACAGGAACCAAGTTTGCAACCCAGGTTGAATGTCTAACAAGATCCATTGACAATTTGAAGTACTTCATCCAGTGAGGGTACTGGATAATTATCTTTTTCTGATGCTCTATTAAGGTTCCTAAAATCCACACAGAGTCTTATTTCACCATTCTTTTTTCTAACATGAACCAAGTTTGCAACCCAGGTTGAATGTCTAACTGGAAATATGATTCTGGTAGAGAGTAGCTTCTACACTTCCTTTTGAATTACTGGTTCCAGTAGAGCATTGATGGGCCTCTGCCTCTGCCTCTACCTGAATGGTCTAACTCCTGGATTGAGAGGGATAGTGTGAGTTATAATTGATGTGTCATAGGTCTTCAAATCTTCATAACTCCAGGCTATCACATCTTGATATGTATGCAATGCATCAATTATGCCTTTCCTCTCTTTTGGGATACATACTTTACCAATGAAGACATTCTTGACATCCTCGTGATTTTCCATATTATACTTTTCACATTGTCCACTGGTGGACTCTTTCTTGGCATCCTATTCTTGATCTTTGACCTTATCCAGATCAAAAATCCTTTCTAATTGCACTATTCCTTTGGGAATAGTATTGGTCTTCAGATTAATTACCCCTTCCAAATCCATCTCTACTTCTTGGAGTTTAGTTTCATCAATAATTTGAGAAGCAAAGACGTCTAAGCTTGTGATAAATTCTAGAATATGCTTGTCATATTCAAATACCTAGAATTTGGTAACGTTATCAGGTACTGAAGGTACTGGGGTCAATTCCACCGTAAACTTCTTCAATCTAGAAAGAGACAGAGGTTGCAATGTACTAGCTGCCTAAGCAAGAGAGTCAGTTGTTTGATTCTTATTGCGTGGAATCAACTGAATGTTGAAGGCATCAAATAATTCAATAAGGTCCCATACTCTGTGTCTATAATTGGTCATTCCTCTATCATGGCAAGAGTACTATCTCCTAACTTGCTTAACCACTAACTCGGAATCCCCAAAGACTTTCAAAATCTTAAGCTTTTTCTTTAATGCCATTAATAGCCCATGGACCAAAGCCTCATATTCTACTATATTATTGGTACAATAAAATTGAATTCTATGAGTAGCAAAGAAAGTCTTACCTTTTGGGCTGATTAGCTCAAATCCTACCCCAACTCCTTGCTTTGATTTGGATCCATCAAATCTTAAAGTCCAACAACCAGCAACTGTAAACTTCCTTGTTGTATCTCTTGCACTATTGATGTTGGATGGTTCTTCAGAAAGTATGACTTTTTGTTCTTTAGGATCCTCTTGGACATTTGTGATATTAGTTTTGATTGTTGGAATGGGGTTGATATATTGTTGCACTTGCTCCACTGCAATCTAACATAAGCAACAATCCAGTTCTGAATGGGAGGAATTATACACCCTGCACCAATTTGGCAAGAGAAAATCTCTAAAATTCATTTCACTACCCAACTGAATCTGATCCTCCATGCACTTCTGAATGAATTTATGGAAGTTATCTAGTAAGCTAAGTTGATTATCTTCAAGATCATCATCATTTTCAACTGGTTCCACCAAGGCTTTAGTACTACTGGATTTTTTTGTAAGGTTGACAGGCACTATGTGGAACATAATGACTTCCTCTACATCTGACTCCTCAAAAGGGGTTGCAAGCCCATAATTTCCCATGCTCACTTCAGATATCAGAATTTCATTGGAGGTGTTTTGATATTATGTAATCATGTATTTCATCTTGGGTCCCTTTCAATTATAATCTGATTTGGCACTCCCTTCCAGGGAAGCCACATATAGTCTCTTCCTAGAATCAGGTCATAAGCATCAGGTATATCAGCCACATGTATATTGATAACCTGTTGAATCCTAGGGTCAGAAGAAACCTGCATATGAATCATGTTTAATTCCCCTACAATATTAACTTTAGTTCTATCTAATTGTGTAACTTTCTTTTGGGAATCAGTCGGAGTAATACCCGAAGTTTGACAGACACCAAAGGGCATTACATTGGTAGAGGCATTTGAATCCAACAAACAATTGTGTAAGTGCTTACCAAATATGCTGACAGAAATTAAGAATGGAGGAGTATCCATTTTCCCTTGAAATAGAGTTAAGGGAGTATCCACTTGAGCAACTTGAGTTCTATCCTTCTCTTTTCCCTTATCTTCAAGAGGCATGTGGACTTGATTATGAGTCTAATTTTTCCTTCCTACTGATTGAGAACTAGATGATTTGTTGACACTTTCACTAACTGATTTATCTTGTGATATGGAATTTACATTATAAGCTCCTATAACTACATTCCTAATGGTTGGAACTCTCAATAACTCAAATGCAAAGATACTTACCTTTAGTTTTTTGAGTTATTCTACAACATACATGGCCAATTGATCCTACTCACATTAGGAGGGGTCTCCTTTGGATATTCCACCACCTTATCCTTGTTTGCATCAACACCTTTCCCTTTCAGCATGTCTGTATGTCCTTGATCTTGAGATAAATATTGCCTAGACACCTGAAGATGTGATAGATTATTGTTGGCATTAGGATTTGGAGGCATAGTGAAGTTGTTCAGGTGAATGGAGGTGGTGAAGGGGCCTCCAACCTGTGGACATATGTGTGGTAGATCCCTCAGATCATACTTCTTGATAGACCTTTGGAAGGTCTGTACCTCTTCAACATAAGCCTCTTCTTCATCCATGGGGCCATTGTCACTCACTGGATTTTCCCCAAACAACTGTAATCTCATCTCCATTGCACACCTGGTCTGCCTCTTCCTTAAGCTAGTCTAATTCTTCTTGAGGAACATTTTCCTTGCTCTATGGAAAAGGAGAATGATTCAAAACCAACACTGATGAATCATAGGGAGTACATGGCACCATTTCCTGACTACCTAAATTATTTTCCACTTCATATTGGAAGATTGAAGCTGTTGTTTGGAACTCTTGGCAATCAAACTCAGAATGTTAACTCATTTTATGGAGCCTACACCATCTTGACAAAGCAGCATCAGCCAAATATACGCCATTAGGAGGCTTCTCTTGATTGACTAGATGATTAACTAGTTGATCCAATGGGGTAGGGAATCCTCCATTGTTGGGCCTTGTACTCCAAGTCCTGTTCTATCTGGGTGGTTGTCTCCTATCGAAACCTTGTCCACCAACTTTCCCTCTATCAAAGTTTTGTCCTGAGGATTGTTCTTTATCATAATTTTTTCCTTTTTCATTGTTATACCCTTTGTCATTATTATACCCTCTATCATTATTATATCCTCTTCCATTGTTATATCATCTTTCATTGTTATATCCTCTTTTATGATGTTTCCCCCTATCAAAATGTTGTCCTTGTTGATTTTCTTGACTTTCTCAGCTATGATTGGTCTACATATTTCTCTGAGTAGCTTGCAACTGACTATTCTGGTTCCTCAAATAAGTTACCTCCATACTCAACTTCTTCACTTGTTCATACAATTCATCCAGTCTTTTCTTATTAGGATCGTTGTATGGAGGTTGATTTGCATTGCTTTGGGGATATCCTACTACAATGTTGGTATTCAATGACTGGTTCAAAACTTTAGAATTTTGTAGATATGGGGGATAGCTAGCATGAGATTGTGGATGAAGAGGCTAATTTACATTTTGTTGGGGATAGCTGACCATAGGTGGCATTTGAATCACAGGAGGTCCTGGGTGAGGAACCAGGGGAAACTAAGGAACTAGATTCATGATTGGGAGTATGATTAACGAGAGCCTAGTTGAGAGTTGGGACTTGTCTAGGGTGAGCAACAGGTCCTAATGATGGTAAAGGCCCAGAAAAATGTTGCCTTAAAGTAGTGCTACCTTCACAACCTCAACATACGCATCAAGTAGGATATTATGAGGGTTGTTTCTCCATTGCATTAAGGTAGTTGTTAGACTTTCAAGTCCCTCATAATAGACTTCTAAAGAAATGGCTTCATAAATAGCATAGAGGGCCTGCAGTTGAGTATAGGCACAATGAAACTGATTGTTAAAGGATCCTATAGGCTCATGGACTTCTCTCTTAACATTAGTGAACTGAAGATAGAGCTCATTGGGACTAATGGGGATCCTAAACTTTTGCAAGAATGCAGTCTCCAGTTTAGTCCAATTCTAGATAGACCCAGTAGGTAAATGATTGTACCAATAGAATGCATCCTCTCCCAATGAATAACGAAAGAGTCTACATGATACATCATCATGATTGATTCCTCTATCCTTAAGACTAGTCTGAAAGATCCTGATGTGTTCCTCAGTAGTTCTATTCGGATCATTAACATGGAACTTTGAACAAAAGTGTTCAAGGTTTTTTGCCATGACATTGTAATTAGTGAAACTCAATGGAGATGGGTTATTAGCTTGGAAAGCCATTGGTGGAGGTGTGGGTGGTAATGGCTAATTTATGGCCGGTTGAGGTTGTGGAATGGGAATGTCCTCAAACTCAGACTTAGATGAACTTGATGAAGATGGGGATGATGGAGATGGTTGGGTGGATGATGATTTTCCCCTTCTATTGGTCCTTCTTGACCTAGTAGGGACTGGTAATTCTTGAAATTCCTCCTCTTCTAGAGTATATGTGGTTCTTCTTCTAAATCTTTCAGCAGAGATGACAAACAAAAATTGATTCAGCTTGCTTATGCAGGCCCTCCTTCTAGTGCCAATCTATTGATGGTGTTTTCCGCATAGCAACAACTCAGATAGAATATGAAATCCTATCTATCTTGAAAAGTAAATCTCTATCATCAAGCCTCAAGAGATAACCCCAAGGTCTCTAATGTTAGGTCTTGACAATGCATAAACAACTCAATGATAAATGTGAAAATTCTGGTAATCACAAAGGGACCTTACTACAACCAAATACTGAATCTTGAACTTATCAAATCGAGCAATATGATGATACTTCAATCCTAAATCTAACCCAAATGATAAAGAAATAAAAAAATATTAGGGTTTCAAAGAGATTTATAAGACTAAAACTACTCCTAAGATTAACAATGCAAATGATGAAATTCTTGAAATGGACCAATCCCTCATAAACTAATTCTTGCTTAACCTAGATGAACCTGCAATCTCACAAAAACAGTGCAATCTTCTAAGGTATTAATATTTTTAGATCATGAACATTCATCCAATACAACCCAATTGCAATTGAAATGGATAAACTTCACAATTGAACTAGGCACAATGAATAGAAAGGTCCATGCTAACTTTGCAAAGCAACTAACAATCAACCAACTGCAAAAATTATGGACCATGGATTGCTGCAAACACTTCAAGCATCAAATCATAAACACCATTGAATCAGATCTAACATAAATCTAATAACCTTGAGCAATTTCAAAAGATAGAATCACAAGAACCATGCAAGATAAGTCAACACAAAACAGATCACCAGAAAATCACAATGTCATCAATTGTATTGAATCACTGAATTTCAGCAACAATTCTAATGTTTTGTTAGCAAACTTGCTCAAAATGAACTAACTTCTAACTCTGCTCTACTTCCTAATTTTCTCTTGTATCAAAAATATCTCTATCTATGCATCTATGTGTTAAAAATGAGGCAGAATTCCAAATTTATAAAAAACCCCCAAAGCATGTCGGCCTAGCTAGGGTTTACAATAATAAAATAGCCATAAACAAGTCGGCCCAAGGAGAATTCAAAATGAGATAAAATTTCATTAAATGCATGAACTCCATCCAAGTCGGCCTTGGATCTCCAATATAATTTGAACCAATGCATGTGAAGGAGAAGGAAAATAATAGGGAAGCACAAATTTCAATGTAGCCCTGTATTAACTGCTTCCTTCTATCTTTATCGATTTGATCATGCACCTTCAAGAAGATTCCATCCAAGTCAGCCAAGAGTGGAGTAACCAACCCTTTAAATTTCCTCTCCAGGTTAGCCATAGGTGAATTAATAAATACTTTAAACCATCCTTCAATCAACTTAATCTCCCAGAACTTCCTTGACAACCCTTTTAAATTCAGCCTACACTCAGTAAAAACCACCATTAATAATATCTATTAAAACATGAAGATCAGAATTAGCCCATTACCAATAATATATTCATCATCCAAATAAACCCAAGTAAATATCAACCCAGAAGTATCATTAAAGCACTTTCTTCACAGTTCGGGATTTCAAGCTAACAGGGGAAAACTGGTCTGGGAGGAACTTTAGAAAATTCCACACGGAATGGATTTTCCTGAAGAAGGCACAAAATCAACAATAGATTATCAAAATGAAGGAAATATGCATGAAACATTGTGTAATTTATTAGTTAAAAGCATGGAATGTTAAGAATTTATCATTAAATTTATCCAATTCACCCAATCTCCCAATTCCACATCACTTCCCAGAAAATCCAGAAAAATCAAGCTAGACTGGAATTTCACGAAAATAACAATACCATGTGAACTTCAGGGAAATGATGGGAAGAAAGAGAAACCGGGAAAATCTAGGATTGATGGAAATTTGTGAAGAAGGCAGGATTCTAGATTTTCAACACATTCCGAGAAAACAGAGGGGACAAGCAAACCCGAGAAAATCTAGCAGCGTAGGAAAATCCCAAAGATGAAGGAAAACCCGAATATCAGCATTCTCACATGATCCCACTCAAATTGATTGAATGATCACAGATCTGAGGACCCTGGGTACGAAACCAGTTTAACTTAAACTTCCTATAGGTTTTCCTTAAATTCTAGGCTCACTTGAAAGAAAATTAAGATGAAATGGTGATGCCCTAGGCATGAAACCCTAAATTTTGACCATTAACGCATACAGTAAGCTTGGACATAGATAAATTGATTGCTCGGTTCTCACAAAGGTTATTTATGACCCACAAGCAAGCTACCTCATGATGCAAATGAATGAAGAAGCTCAAAACTTACTTGGAAAACCATAAATAAAGCAATATCAAGCAACCCCAGCCCCAGACACTCAAATATACAAGACTATGTGTTCCAACTATGCCCTAATAGAAATAATTACTCACATTTGATAATCGAAGCGGGGAAATAAACATATACCATGAATAAAATGCCAGTCGACCCCAGCAAAGACAAACAACAATCTTGAACATTCGAGCAAGCAACAACGATGATAATGCCGAGGGAATCACAACCAAATTCAACACCTCACAAATTTAGTATGCCAAAGCAAGCCAAGCACCTCAGGATCAAATATCTCAACTCAACAAGATGCCAATGATAAAGCAGAATGGCATAAAGCTCCAAAAATCAAATAAATTCAAAAACCCAATGACGAGACAAAATTCCAAAAAAATCTGGTCCACGCAGAACTCCACGAAGACTAGATATTCCTAAACCATGGCATAAAACAGACTAAGCCAGACCTTGAATGAAATCTAGGAAAATTCAGATAGGGCACAAAATCCCAAAATGTAGTAAAAACCCAAATTCTACCAAAAACTTAAGATTTATAATATGCAACTTAGGGGAATCACTTAGGCAAGCAAGATAAACATTTTAGCTCATGCACAAGAGGGTCCCTGCTTTAAGCGGGGTGTGTGTGCAAAAAATGCACAATAAAAAGGAATGAAAGAGAGAAAAGGAGAAAGGAAAGAGAGTCAGATCAAGCTTTGACCATTTTTCCATCTCGTTGTGGATCAAATCTAGGCTATTTTTCTAGAAAAATAAATGTATACTCACTTTGAGGTGACATAACTCATTGATTTTTGCTGGGTGAGAAGGCCCAAAAGGTTAGAAACATACACTCATGGCTGGTATGCACTCACACACACACAGGTGGTAATGGGGAAAAGTCATGCCTCATAATGGGCTTCCCGCTCAACCACACTAGAGTTATACCTCCTGATAGCTTTAATAAGTCACCACAAAAGAAAATGATATTTTGAGCTTCACGAGACAAGCAAAACTTCATATGCTTGGAGCTCATGAACAAATGTGATGGAACCACAGGCATGCAAGCTGTGTTATGCAAGGTGGCCATATAATAAATACAACATGCAACATGCAAAAGAATATTCAAAGGAGTCTTGCTTAGTTCATGTGAGGTCTATAACATAGGGAACATTGTGTCTAATGTCTCCAAGAGAGGAAAAATCAAAGAATAGAAAATTCACAACTTATGGGATGTAGTGCATCACATCAAGCCACCAAGAGGAATGTAATATGCTAAGATAGATCACACTCATGAAGGAAACTACACCCAATGTCATACAAAAAGCGAAAAAATGCATTGTATCATTGAAGAAAGCTACACTAAGAACCAAGAAAAAGAAAAGAAATGCAAAAGAATAATGCCAATGTATGCCCCCACTTTAAAGGAATTTCTACACACCGTACTATGAGCAATTACTTTAAAGTTGCAAATGAAAAATGCAAACAAAAAGAAAGACATGAGAGCCAACTTGGAAAGCCCTATGCCAAGTCATGCATTTCCAAGTAAGGCTAGGTCATGTGAAGCAACTAGGGAAAATATGAAAGGGGTTTCCCCCAAGAGGAAAACACCAAACATATAAGGGATCTATGGATTTGGGGTCAGTATGTTCTTTGCTTCAATGTTTTGTAAAGAGCTTGGAACCTTCATCATTCCCTGAATACATAGAACTAGAAGAATGGTACAAAGAGAGTGAAAGCAAAGAAAAAGAAAGATCCATTTGAGTCAACATGGAAGAGAAATAGGATGTCTCGACTTTCTCCTTGTATTATCCACAAAAGGAAAACACAATCAAAATGAAACTAAAAAAGGTGAAAGCAAAAGGAAAAGATTTTGGGTCAACATGAGAGTGACATTTCAGTCTCAATGCCTTGCGTCATCCCCAAAAGGAGAACACAAGAAAAGGAAAAAGTAAAAGAAAAGGGGGCCTTTTGGGTCAACATGGGAGATACATTGTGGTCTCAATACCTTTCATCATCCCCAAAAGGAAAACACAAGAAAAGGAAAAGAAAAGGAAAATAGGGGCCTTTTGGGTCAATATGAAAGAGACATTACGGTCTTAATGCCTTGTGTCACCCCCAAAAGGAAAACACAAGAAAAGGAAAAGAGGGGTATTTTGGGTCAACATGAGAGAGACATTGTAGTCTCAATGCCTTGCATCATCCCAAAAAGAAGAACACAAAAAAAAGGAAAGGAAAAGAAAAGGAAAAGAGGGGCCTTTTGGGTCAACATGAAAGAGACATTTCCGTCTCAATGCCTTATGTCATCCCCAAAACGAAAACATAAGAAAGAGACAAGAAAAGGAAAAGGAAAAGGAAAATGTGAAAGCGATGTATGACATATAGAAGAATTAAGGTACAAATAGATGAATGTCACAAAGAGAGAGAACATCAAGCATGACATCATAGGGGAACACGATATGCACATACAAACATGGAAAAGAAAAAGAAAATGTAGAAGACTAGTAAGGAAAATGCAAGTCAATTTGTCAAGCAAGTCATCTGCCTCCCAATCATGTTCATGATATGCCAAGGGTGAGCAACTAGCCAAAGGGAAAAGTGTGAGTTTCAAACTAGGGGAAGTACCAAGGTCTACATGCTTTATAGGATATTTATCATTTAAGATCATGGAAGAGGCAAATAATGTATTCAGATCATTATGCACCTCTTCGTCTATTTTAGTGATCTCATCATCATCATCATCTAGATTAATTATAATAGAACAGAGGATAATGTCCAATGAAGGGTGTACCACGGGTTTTGGTTGTTGTATTGGATAATTTATTTGTGATTGGGGAGGAGGGTCATCATGCATTTATTTTTTCAAGTGCATGGATTTTTATTCTCTTTATTTTCTCTATCTTGTAACTTGTGAGCAAGGGCATGATGTCTACACCTATGCTCCCTAGCTCCTATATTTCTTTTGGTTTTATTGTCGAGTTGTGCCTATGAAGGAGAGGGTTGGTCAACCATAGGTTGGTTGTCTTCCCCAGGGAGAGGAACGGAAGGACCCATGGAAGGTTGTTCATCCACTTTCTCCTTAGCTCTATAAACTTTTTTTTATACAAGGAGGCATGATGAAGTTGTTATCATTATCTCGTGGTCGTTTTGATGATGTGGGGGAAGTTTTGAGTGTTGGTTGAGGTTGATGGTTTGGTTATTGTTTAGGTTGAAGCATTTTTTCATCTAGGATAGGAGTGTTGGAAATGGATGAGGACATGTTGCAGAGAGACAATTCTGCAAATTTCTTTGCTTTTAACTTTTGGTAAGCAATGAAAAAGAAGTCTTTGCGAGCTTCCATGGGCTCAGGCCAAAAGGCTTCCAAGGAGAAGTTTCCTTTAGAAGACAAAGGGTTAAATCCACTATGGTGAACAGTGAATATGTCATTCTCAAGTGGAAACTTTAAACATTTGTGTATGACCGAAGGGACAACTTTCATTGAGAAAAACCATGGGTGGCCTAACGTCAGACAAAATTGGTCTGACTGTAGGATGATGAAGAATGTAACATCCACTGTTTTAGGTCTTATCTGTAATGGAAGGATGATTGATCTTATTGTAGGGAAAGCAAAACAATTGTGTGTTTTGATCCATGCTCTCGGTTTATCATAATCATCTTGATAAAGATCATGTAATACCAAAAATTAATTGGTGATCACATTCTCTCCAAAGGTGGAATCTATGAGTATCCCATTGGTGGGCTTATCATAAATGTGACCGACTATGTAAAGAGGACCATCAAGGATATTTTGAAGTATGTCCTTAGCGAAGAAAGTAATATCAAGATATTTCTTATGTTGGCCCTTACAATGGATAATGTCTATCGCACCTAGTATTTCATCCATAGGATTAATAGTTGTAATATGTGGAATAGGATAAGGATGTTCAACATCTATATGAAAATTCATCACATCATTCTTTGGAGTTTCACTAGCTTTGACAAATGACACATTATGTTTGGGCATTGGATCGGTGAAAATTTGCAAATTTTGATTTGGAGGGGCAACAGACTTATTGCCTTGAACATTAACATTTACAATGGATAGACAACCAAAATTAATGAGGTCTTGCACAAGGTGTTTAAGATGCTTACAATTTTTCATGTCATCTCCATTTTGTCTATGATAATGACAATAAGGATTTAAAGGTTGGAGGTAAAGGCTTAAGAGGATCAGGTTGTTTGATGATAGGTAAGGTAATCATTTGTTGTTGCAAAAGTTGGGACATTGTGAACTATGAAGGGTGTCTGGTAAAGGTGTAAACTATCATTTCAGATCTCCATAACTATAAGGTATCACAACTTCAACGACTGCTACTTGGTTTTTTGATGGGTTGAGTTTTTTTTAAGGGGGATTGAATTGTAAAAACCCTTTATTTTTCTTTCTAAATGGTTGTGAATTGTTTGGATTAGCATGTTCATACTTCTCAGTTTGGCTAGAAGTGGAATTTGCATCACAACTACTAATTCAATTGTGATAATAGCAAAGGGCAGTACACAAGTGCATTAAGGAGGGAAATTTCATCATGGTGAGTTTGTATTGAAGTCTAGTTTTCAATTTTTCTATAAACATCTTTTGGAGATATGGATCAGGAATCTTGACATCGATTTTAGAGTAAAGTGATTGATATATCATGAGATAAAATTAGTTATCTTTTCTTCTTCATGTTGTTTAAATCTCATCAAATAAGCCAAGGTATTTTTTGAAGTCATATGCACTTGGAAATGATTTATAAATGCATCAACAAGTTCATTGAATGAACAAATTGAATTGTTCAGTAAGGATGAAAACCATTCCAAGGAAGCGTCTTTTAAAGTCCTTGGAAACATTTTTTCCAAAAATTTATCGTCAAGGACAAAGTCACTACATAAGGTAGTATGAAATATAGATAACTTATTCAAATTGTTCACAACAACCCACTATCTCTAGAAAGATTGGAATTTTTAATGAAATGTAATGCAAAAATGCAAGCTATATGAGCTTTTCACTAATGCAATTTAAAAAAAAAACCCTAGGATACAAATTAAACAATGCAAAACTTAATGCAATGCTAATGCAAGTTACTCCTAGGATGTAAATGCACTTAAAATTAGAAGTGAGATGTTCAAAAGTTGGGTTCACCAAAATGAACCATAAATTTTTGTAGGGGGCTTCTCTCTTACACTTTTAGGGTTTTTCACCTAAAGGGAGAAAGGTGTCCCACAAAAACTTGGAGGTTCACTCAAGACTAATGCTAGTATGATTGAAATATGTCTAAATGCAATGTCCTAAATTCAATTTCCTAAATGCAAAGAATTGATAAAAGATAATGAATATTAATGCAAAACCTAATATATGCAAGTTGTTTGAAAACACAATGATATATGCAAAATGACCTCAGAATGCAAGTAAACAATAACAAAAATGAACAAGATTGGAGAGGTGCATCTGGGAATTGAAATGTGATGTAGAGAGGCTCTGGAATCCCATAGATTTTGTTGTTGAAGCTCACTGGGACACTTACGCAAAGCTAGGCGACTTAGTCCTATTTTAGGGAGATTCTATCAGAATATGATTCTGCCAAATGGGTGTCCAAAAATGCACAAATCACTTTTCAAGCTTGGCAGTGGGACTAATTCACCACTGATGGCGACTTAGTCCACCTGGGAATCTCAAGAAATTCAGGGTAGGAATCTATATTTTTATGTTTGTATTTCCCTTCCTAGCAAATTTCTGATTCAGATTCTACAAAAAATGGGATGAAAGAGGTCTCCAAGCTTCAATTAGGGCTTTGTTGAATTGAATGAATTTTATGAGTTGACAACACCTTTTTAACACTTCCCTCTTTGAAAAATATGCATACAAGACCTGCAAAACACACATGCAAAGAGGAGAAAAAGGGTTAAGGGTTAGAGAATAGGGATTTTCTTTGGTCAAACCCCAATTTGGTAATTAAACCCTAGAAAATGAAGTGAAATAAAGAGAGAATGATGAATGAACATGCAATGCTAAAACTCACCAAACCCTTGATGTTGAAATTTCAAGATATGCAAGAAGATGCTCCAATGGATACTTGATTATGCTTAGAATTCTTGGTAATTGCTGGACAATTTCTTGAATGATTAAGTGAATTAATGGGGGTGAAATATGAGAGAAAAACCCTTTATTTATACTTGATTTTACAATATTTCTCGAAAATAACACATCATAGGATGACCTTAAGGTTATGAGAATAAAATCCTGCTAGAAAATTAAAATTATTTTAATTTTTGTGCCGAATGGGACTAAGTCGCCCCAAGTGGCGACTTGGTCTGACCAGGGCAATTTTACTGGGTGTTAGAAATTAAGGTGTATTTAATGATGTTTAACAAGAATATTCTCAAAAATACACTTAAGTAGAGCCAAAAAGTGCATTAAGGGGTCATTTAAACATGAGAAAGCATCAAATTATTGATGTCACGCCTAGAAAAGCATGAGAATTTGTTACAACTCTTTACAACACTTTGAAATAAGGCTCGGTAAGTGATAAAAAGAGGTTATTTAGGTGAATTATAATGAAAGGGTCCTAGAAAAGTGTGAAAGTGGGTTACAACACTTGAGAACACTTTTACAAGACATCCTTGAATTCTTGATGTTTCACAAGGGTCCAAGACCTAATTTGAATGTGTTGACAACATTACAACATTAAATCTAGGAAAAATCAAGCCAAATTACATAAGAGAGACTCAATTAAGCATAAAAATGTCCAACTATACATTTTTTGGTGAGACAGATAGAATCCCTAAAAAGAGACCCAATTAGGATCTAAGTAAAAATAAAATTTAATTAGTAATTAACTACACCAACACCCCCTTAAGTGAAACTTAGGGAGAATAAGAAACCTAAAAAATGGTGCAAGGATGGATGGAACGACAAGGATGGGTCCTAAATACAAGGCCATGTTAGGAACCCATGAACAACTAAGAATATCTCATTACTAAAGAAAAGGTGAAAAATACCATGAGAAAAAACCCTCTCTAAAAGAGAGGAACAAGAAAGAAAATGTGTACAAGTGATGGAAGGACTCAAAAAATAAGACCCCTCTAGATCTGAATCAATCAGAAAGATACAATCATGAACCCCCCATAAGAGGTAAAGATAGAGACTGCGCAACCCTTCATCATTGTAGAATCTACTATACCAAAAAAGGATGTTGAAAAATGAACAAAAAAACTAATCCACCTATGGAAATTAACATATCATCCCTTAGAAAGAAATAACTCCAATGGTAAATATTAAAGAACTTGTGAAGTAGGAAGTCTCAAAATAAATTCCTCTAAAAATTGTATGCTTGTCCACTTGTCAAAATATGAAAATACTATAGTAAAATTAGGACCAACATGCCTAATCAATGATTGTGACAACTCAAGAAAAAATGTAAGGTCATAATCAAATGTCTTGAAAGACAAAATAGGACTAATAACAGTAATGACATGATAATCAATAAAGAGGAACTACAAATCCTCAAGAGTTTCCTCAGGATCTACAGTATGAGACTCAATAAATAACTCATAAATAACTAACATATAGTCATTTTGCACAAAAGAATCAAAATAAAAAATAATTTGTGCTCAACTAACAAATAATAAAAATAAAAAATGAAGCAAGTGGTGGAGGAGAATAACTAGTGGCACTATTTTGTAAAAAGAATCAAAAGAAATTATACCAAGATTCAAATAACAAAACTTCTCCACAAAAATGGTATTCACACAAGAAGTGTGATCAACAACCAAAGGATCCGAACCATCATCTAGAACACAATCTAAATAGGTGTATAAAAAAATTGAATGATCAACCAACCATATAGAATTAATCTATTTTCTCTCCAAATCTTTGATGATAACTAGACCAGGCGTGAATTCTATTGGCTTTCCTGCACCACTGTGAGTAATCTAATATATGAAATGCACCTTCTCCACATGCAAGTGTGTTTTTTGCGCAATATTAATGTAAAATGAATTGATAATTAAAATAATTACACCAAAGAACTTGCTTGTCTAAGAGCAAGATAAAATCCATAAAAGGAGACCTAATTATGACTTAAGTAAACATAATAAAGTGTAATTAATAATTAATTACTCCAAAAACGTATGTGTCAATAATTTTATCCCTTTCTACATGACTATAAGTAATTATTCTTATGTGATCTAAAATGGGTAAAACTCATGATCTTTGCAAAGTTTAAAGAAGAAGAGATGAGACCTCTCACTTAAGTTGGCCCTATCTAAATATTTTATTTGATTATAGAAGTTTTTTTTTGTTTCTTTAAGACCTAGCATGCCCAAGAGGTTATTTTGTAGGGAGTTTATTAGATATTATTCCACTTAATCCTATGTAGAACTCAAGTAGTATTAACCAAAGTGTGAAACATTCTTTATATGGAAGATTTCCTACAAAGTACATCATGGAAGTAAGCTACTAATTCTATTTTCAAGCATTATTAGGTTCAAGTACTAAGGGAAACACATCCAAATAGTTAGAAAAATGCACACTTTAGAAAACACCTTTGGGAGAATGTTGCAAGGTTATTTGTTTTGGAGTCTCATTAATAACTCAATCAAAGGAAAAGGCTTGGATACCATTAAAAACTTATTTTCATCATAAGGGGGAGAAACTATAAGAGCTCCTATGCTAAATGCAATCAAAATAATAGAATCATGCTACCTTATTGCAAATGGGCATGAGAAAAAGCAAATTACAAAGGAAATAGGATGAAAACTGAGCAAACCTCTCTTGCTCTTCCTCTCTCCAAATCCAACTAACAAGAATAGATTTGAGCACATGATCAAATGTTAAATGTGAAAGCTTAGATTAAGTTTTGTGTTTGGAAAGAGTTCATTTCTCTAGCGAGCTCTTGTTTAAGATGATTTTTTTGATAATTCTTAATTTCATTGTTTGCTTGAACTTACACTCATAATGCTATTAGTATCACTTTATATGTAGACATTGATGGAGCTTCCAAAATTTTACAATTTTTAAGTAGCTCATAGACCCTATTGGTACTTTATAAACCATTGTCCCCATGAGTGAGTAGGTTTTTTGCTTATGAAATACTTTGAGTCTTCTAACACTTCATTGACCTACTTGGCTAGTGGCTAATTCGTTAAGTTATTCCTTAAGCCATAGTTCACATTTGTTTACCTACCCCTTTGGTTAAGAGCACTAGCCACCCAGTCATCCCATCAACCTTAACTATTTCCTAGAGTCAAGTCTTATTTTTCCCCAATGACTTAAGCTGAAGTCATTAGCCTATGAGGGCATGTCATCATCGGCCTAACTGAGGCCCTTTATTAAATGCTAACCTTGTCATGTGCAGGTTTTGAGATTTGAGGCTATGGGGAGAGATCCTAGTCGTACCCCGCTAGCTTGTGGGTGATAAATGTCAGCCAGTTAAAAGCTACAAGGTCAGTGAGATGAAGATGTGTGTCCTCATGTGAACATGGGGTCCAATCTCCACTATCAATTTTATGGCCCATGGTTCTAAACCAACGGTTGAGATCATCTCAACCATTCCCCACTAGTTCGCAAGGAGAAAGTGAACACTCTTTAAAAGCTGCAAGATCAACAAGATCTTGACACGTGGATTGATCTACTCAATTCATGAGATAGATGGAGTTCACTGATGAAGAAGTTTCCATCTGAGGTGGCTTAACACCATTGGCCAAGGATGCATTAGCAAAGCACTACTGGATTTTGAACATTGTCAACCTAAACAGAGCCACTCGATCTTCCATCTTGATATGAGATCAACAACCTATATTAAAAGTTGATAACACAAAAAGTGATTGTCATTTTCATTCTACAACCAATGGAAATTAATGACATTATTTTCTAGTGATCAAATTGATCTCTATGCATGTGGAGACTTAATTGTTGGAAATCATGAAGTGCGATATGCAGATTTCCATGCACTTGGGAATTAAACAGTGACAGTATGCTTTCCAAAGAATTTCCTAGTTTTTGCGTGTGTTTTTCATTAAGCATCCATGCTTAATATCATCACTTTGCTCAATAAATAGAAGTGATGAGTTGTTATTTCCATCATAGCAATTAAGTTGTTAAGTCCTCAAGTTTGTGCAGAAAGTCAAAAATTGAGTGTATATTTTCTTATAGCAAAATGAGTAAGGCTAGCACCCCATCTATCCCAATGCGAAGGTTTGCTAAGTTAAAGTTGTAGGAGTCTCATAGACTAGACCTAGAGATAGCACATATTACTCACAAGACCATCCATGGAAAAGAATCTACACCTGTTGTTACCAGATGCAGTCATCAACTGAAAGCCCAAGATACAAGCTCAGAGGTGATGGGAACAAAAGGGAAGGAATCTATTGGGCCATCTGACAACATGTAGAGGAAAATTATTTATGGTCATGGCTCGTATGGTCAGTAGAATTCTCCTATTGATGTTACTGACATCTTGTCCAATAATGAAACAAAGATAGACTCCAATTACCGCTAGTACCTTGCAACCTTGGGTCATTCTCTATCCCTTGAGGCAGAGGTTCTATCTATCCCTCCTTTGGTTGTCAGGACTCTGAGTCGACAAGATGGCACTATGTTGAAATAGAACAAAGGTGAAGCTAAGGTTGAGTTCTCATCCCCAACCCTTGCTACAATGTGAAGTGGTTGTGTGTACCATGGGGTGCATTTTGCTGGTAAGAGGGATTTTGGTTCATGAGAAGGTGGTGGTTAATGAAATTTTTGTGTTGAT
Source organism: Sequoia sempervirens (assembly GCA_007258455.2). NCBI lineage: Eukaryota > Viridiplantae > Streptophyta > Pinopsida > Cupressales > Cupressaceae > Sequoia > Sequoia sempervirens. Next base: position 27,904,255 of record VDFB02137365.1, on the reverse strand, counting down.
AAATGATTTTTGTGGTTGTCATTTTCTCTATGTGCGTGGAAAATTTTTGAGGTATTGGATGTTGACTGTGTTCCCTCGTGGTGGTTTGGGCATTGGTTTTGCTACTTACCTAGTAGTGGAGGAAGATTTTGGCGGCACTTTGCTTCTTCCTCATGACAGTTGTGGAGATTTTTGGTTTTCCCCGTCTTAACAGAATTATCATGTGGGAAATTTTGGAAATGTAGCTAAAATGCGATATGAAATGAAATTTTTGTAATGTAACTGCATTTTGAACCTAAAGCTTGTTGGCTCCCTTGTTCTATAAAAGGGAATTCATGGCTCATTTGTAGGGAGTTTTACATTTTCAGATTCTTCAAGTCTGATATGTAAGGGGTAGAAAATATAGGAATACCAGAGAATAGGGTGGTAGTGTTGTCTTGGGTTTGGAACCTTACATATGAAAATATTAAATAGTTATGTAGAAATTATTGATATCAAAAGTAAATTTCATATATAGTTTATATGCTCTTCTCTGTAAACCACTTTACAAATTTTGAATATAATATCAAGCATATTTGGTTCATCTTAAAATGTTTCATTTGAATGCATGTCTTCATTTTTTCTTTGATTCAATGAATCAACTAAACGTTTAAATGAGGTCATGGATTTGTAGTGATTTACTTAGAATTATGTAAGAAGTGATGAATTATATATAGAGATTTTCCATAATGCAAGCCCTTATGGAAATAGTCCATAATTATCAGTTTCAAATAATTTCTTAACGATGGGTCATAATATGTATTACTCTATTTCCAAATCAATGAAGGCACTAGTCTATTTGTCTCAGTATTGACATCATGAGCATGATAATGAAGTATACGACTATTGATTTAGGGTTAGAATACAAATATTTTAAAATTTATCCACAATGAAGCATGTATGTGAGATATCTTTCATCTTCCTAGTAAATGGATGGATATTTGCTTAAAGACTAGCTAACCTTTGAGTAAATTCTCTTCTTTACTCTTTCTAGGAACTGATATGTGATTTTCCTTGTCATTTACTAAATTGGTCAAATAAAATGCTAAAAGGAACACCCTCCTAGGTCCCATAGAGCCTAAAGAGTAGAAGATCTTAGTCTTTAACTGAATCTTGTCAGTTGGCACTTTAAGGGTCTTAAACATAAGAGTTGGCTACTCTTTACATATTCCTTAGATCTATTGGGAAAACACCAAAAAAATGGTGACTCTGTTGGGGAATTCTCCTTCTCCAAATGCATATACAAAATGCAGAGTCAAAGGGTAAAGTGAACCTGAAGAACCTGGTAAATAATTGGTGTGTAGCAAATATTGAAGAATCCGAGTATGACTCTGCTGTGGAAGATAGCCTAGAATGTGCAATACTTGTAAAGAAACTTCATCTCACTTAAAGTGTAGTCCTTTGGAAGGAGGTGGAAAATTTGACTCAAAGAACCTTTTAAATCTTTCATCAATTGATCGGATTTGCAACTTAAAAGGAAAAGGATAGTTACTCACTACAAATTACCAGGTATTTTCATAGAATTTGAAGGAATAGGATTGTATTATTGATAAATCAAGATGAATTTTACCATACTTGAGATGTAAATGATTCCATAATGAGTCAATTTTCACTAGATAAGGGAATGATAATAATATTTTAGCATTCTTTTGTGTATAAGTTAAATTCCCATTTTTTTGAAAGAGGAAAAACGGGTTTTACAGGGACCCAAAACCACAAAGTTTACAAACAAAAGATAAGATCGTCAAAGTCACCATGAACAAAAGGGTTGTAAAGAAAAAAAAAAATGACAAAGCAACAACCATCCAAAAAGCCAGCAAGGGCCATAGAAAAGACCCAAAAAGACCAGACAAAACGACAACTAAACTTGGGACTTTAAAGTTTCCACAGTCTCAGCTTCCAAGTTGTTCATATCCTTGACCCCCCTCTTTAAGATCTGGACCATCTGGGTAGAAGGAGGTGCTTTCCTCTTGAGGTTGGAACAGGTCCTGTTCAATATACCTTGGTCCTCATTCTTGCTTTTATCCTTGTCCTCTTCCAGATCAACAACCAATGAGCCCTATTGTGATTTCTCCAACTTTTCAGACATTGCATTGATGATTATGGCATTGTGCCTAGCCATTTTATGGATTTGTTCCAAAACAGTTTTCATGTTATTTTTTATTTTGACAATCTTAGCTTCTAGACTCTTGTACTTGTCCTCAATATCATCATCTCTTGTTCCATTATTGTTCTTTTTCAATTTTCCTTCTTCATTGCTAAGAATGGACAAGTTAGATTCCCATGTTATGATGAAAAGAGAATGTTAAATTGCTAGATCTTATGTAGCATTTGTAAGCAATACATATGTTGGGGTCTTAAGATCAAATTTGTGAAAGGGATTGAAGGGATGTTGTATAATTATTGGGTATATTCTCAATTCCTTTTCAATAATTAAGAGTAAGTTGTCACTTCATGTTGTCCTATTTAAATATGGAGAAAAGTATGCGAGGTGAACAATCATTGTCTCACCAAGGCAATTTCAATGCTTATAGGTACAAGGTTGTTAGCTTTGACAATGTTTGTGGCTACCCAAATATGGTACCTCCCAAGGTCAGGAACAAACTACCAAAGTTCAGTGGTACAAGTTAGAGTCAACAAGTAGGCATGTGCAGGAATTTGCTAATATAATGGGTGATTGTGAGATAGATTGTGAAGATGTGGTCATGAAGCTAGTTGTCCAATCTCCAAAAGAAGATGCAAGAGACTAGTTCTCTTTTCTCCCAATTTCTTCTATACATTTTTGGAACAAACTTAAGGAAGTCTTCACGAACCAATTTGGTGAAAGGATAAACTCAAGTGTTGCAAGAAAGAATTTCATGGAAATTTTCTTAGGAAAAGGGGGAATTAGTCTCTACTTTCAACCTTAGATTTTCCAAGGTCATAAGGGAAATCCTTGAGCATATAAGACCAAATGATGTTGAGTGTTTGGTCATCTATTTGGGAGAATTTGATAGTAAGATGAGCTTTTTGTTGAGAGACAAAGAACCTGCCACTTTGCAGCAAGCTTATCAAGAGGCTATGAACATCGAGAACAATATGAAATACTCAATCATGAGAGGACCTGTGATTGCTAACAACAGTTCTAGTAGTATTCAAGTTATTGAAGCAAGAAAATCAGAAGGTAAAAAGGTATTCCAAGAAAGGGAGCTCATAGATGTTATATATGATTTACTCCCAAGAGATGCAAAACATGAGAAAGAATCAACCTCACATCAACCAAGTGTGAAAAGGTCTGACTTGATTTTCTCTGTCAGGAAGTTGTATGAAATAAAGAGACATGTGAATGAGCCACCATATGACTTGTTCTCAAAATTCTTGGATGCTCTGATGGAGATACCCAAGAGATTCAGGCCTAGTGATTTAATGTGTATTAATTTGTTTTGTGAAACTTACATATCAGGATCAAGCTAGTGGTCCAAGGATCAGAAGCCTCATAGCCTAGATCAAGTAGTAGATTGGATAAACATTGTGGAAGAAATTGAGCATGGTCATATGCCCCTAGTTGTTTCCCAGAATGTGGGAACTAATTTCCATAGTGAGGAGAATCAAAGGCTAAGGTTGACAGATCAAAGAGAAGCATCAAATACTAAGCAATTGATTGTTGAATGTTGCTATTTTGTAAGCAACATAGAAGCAAGCACATGTAGTAGTGATGAAGATGAAGAGACAAAGTGTGAAAACAAGGAGCTAGTAACTAATTATCATCCTTGGGATGTCATAATTTGTGAGCAAACACAAGAGATACAGGGTGAAACCTCACAAATTTATTCATCTAGCACTTATCATGCACCAGTCAATGAGGGGAATACACTTGGCTTCAGTAATATGACATGAATGAGGGATCAAAATGATTAGGTTGAGTTTGGACAGTCTTCAATTGAATATTATTCTTCTTATGAAGTGGAGATGGAATCCCTTACTTCTACTAGGGGATATGTTAACAACCTTGAGGGTGTGTATTTCCTAGGTAGTGAGAAATATTCATGTGAAGAATTCTCTGATTGTGGAGAATGTTTCTCTTTTCTTCAAGTGATTACACTAATGTTGAATGTATGGATGATCAAGACTATTGGAATTTTGATAATGAGAAAGATGAGATACATCTAATTACCATGAAGGTATGGAAAAATCCTTTATTTGATGAATCTGCATTGGACAATGAGGTTACAAATGACAATTCATATTGGTATAGGAGTAATCCTCTTTTTGATGATAAACCTAATGAGTACTTAGCAAATACTACTAGAGGATGTGTCATGGATGAAACAAACAAAATTCAAGGTGATATAAGTGATGGAAACTTTTCCTTTGAAAATGTCACCCTTGACTTGCTAATTCCCCAACTGAATGGGGGATGTAAAGACACAGGCACTAATGAAACAATCTACCAACATGTGATTGAGCAAATTGTGCTTGATAAATATCAAGAGAATGCCTCAGATTTGTTGGAATCTAAGTGTGACAATAGCCCACAAGATAAAGAAGTTCAAGACTATGATATATGCTTTGGATGTAGCATGGATGTCTAAAAGGATGTAGATGATTGTACTGACTTTCCTATGGTGATAGGCTGTGTACTTGAAGAGGTAATTGAAATATCAGCTATTCATGTTTCACATGATAATTGTGTGAATACTCAGGAAACATTGTTTTTTGTTGAAAATACAAAATTATCTAATGATTCTATAGAGTATGCAAATACTGCAGTGTTATTTCATCCATGTGACGAGAAATTTAAAGGAATAAGTAACTAGGGGAATGATACAAGTTAGTATGAAACAACTGTTACCTAATTTTTACCCTCAAGCTCAATCAGGCAAGGCATCTATGTTGCAGGTGTTCATATGGGCCAAATGAGATATTTCCATTTAGGGTTAGTTCATGCATCTGATGACATTTCACAGGGAGCTTAGTTGGGAAGGCTGCTTTGTTGGAAATATGCCTCAATAATCATAGGCTGAAGCCTCCATTAGAGCCAAGTCGGTATGTCATCTTCACTATCTAGCTGACTAGCAGTTTTGATACATTCTGTTTTGAACAGGTCAGTATGACCTGTTTCTGTCTTGCTAAACGCTTTCACTATAGAGCCTATTGTTGTGAAAAGAAAGGTTTGGTATGAGTTCTTGTCATGTGGAATTATTTGGCCCATAGGCCATTCAATTGTAAATTGGGGAGACTCATGGCGACCATAGGATTTGGGATAACCTATAGAGGTCAGTGAGAAGTCCCAGCTAAGAGTTAAAGTCTCGTTGATAGTAGATGGTGTCAAGTCATTGGGGAAACTCTTGCCAAAAGAAATATTGTCGGTAAGAAGTCTTACCAATGTGAGAAAGTCACACTGACTGCATTCGTTCGGGCTAACAAAGAGTCTCAGAGAAAAGTCTTAGCGAGAATGGAATGTCTCGCCAATGGTGTGGATGTCTTTGGTATAACTCTTGGCGACAGATGGACACTTTGGGGTATGTCTTTGAGCTCGCTAAGAGGTCTTAGCAACTGAGGAATGTTTTGGTGACAATGAAATGAGCTCAACAAGTGTCTCCCCGACAAGAAGGATGGGCTCTTGGCAAAGGTTGGTCCCTTTTCCACAAGGTCTCACCAAAGAAAGGAGGTCTCCCCAACATTTGACATTGGTGTAGTTTCTAGCTGTTGAATTGAGTTCTTGCCAACATGGGCATGTCTTGGTGAATGAAGGTGATCTCAGCCAAAGGAAGTAGTTTCACCATAATGTCTTGGCCAAACCTTTATCTCTTGCCAAAGTGAAATGAAATGAGGCCTCGCTAAATCAAGGTGCCTTCGACATAACCTCTTGCCGACCAAAGGATGTCTACCTGACCAGGGGGTCTTGATGACTCAAGTAAACAAGTTGGTGTCCCACCAAGGAAACATCTGGTCTCACTAGGAGTTGGGGCATTCACCATGGGGTCCTAGAAACTGTCCAAAGTCTCGCCGAAGTGGGTGGCTTCAGCATAATCTTATGAATTCAATAGGAGGTCTCCCTGACTCGGTGATGTCTCACCGACATAAAGGAGGAGAGCTCGGGTAGAATCAAGGAGTTCAGCGTGAGTCTCGGCAACAAACAGGTAGTCTGGCCAAAAGATGAGAGTTGGGGGAGACTAGTGTGCTCAACAAAGGGTCTGGCCAAAAGGACAAAGTTTCGGCAACAAGATAAGAGCCTCAGTGAATGGTCACATTTTGGGGAGATGTCTTCCCGACTGCAAGTTTCTTGCCGAAACAAAAAGGGGGCTCGATGTAGCATTTTTCCTTCGCCATGATGTCTTCCCGACCAATGCGTGTCATACCAAAGGAGATCTAGAGTTTAGTGGAATGAAATGTCTCAAGGTAACATCAATAATGTCTTGCCGATACTCAGAAGGAGGCGGCATCGGCGAAGAAGAGAGGCCTAGTAGGATGTTTTGCCGACTTGGTAAGGTCTCACTAAAAGCAAGTTGAGCTCGCCAACAGTTGAAGGCTTCACATTGACGTCCTGCCGACATAGGGAGGTCTTGGTGATAAAGGAGGAGTCATCGACAAAGATCTCACTAAATGCAGAGGGTCTCCCTAAAAAAAATGCCTTCGCTAAGGAATAGGGATTTCGTCATGATGCCTCAGTGATATAATTGTGTCTTACTGATGGCTTTAGTGATATCGACATGAATTTTGGGCTCAATAAGAACTCTCATCGACTGTTGCATGCTGTGCCGATAGTTTTAAAGGGCATAATCGTATCGGTGAGACACTTCTAGTGTCTCGCTGAGATGCAATTCTACAACTAGCTTTTGACCACCAGAAGAATCCTTGTGGAGTACACCCGACCAATCAGAGGGAGCTAAAAGCAAGTTGTGGTAGTCTCAACTAGATGAAGAAGATCAACTGGAGGAAAAGCAACGTGTGTCTGTTATGAGCTCAGGAGCATTCAAATCACTCGGCTGAAGAGGTTCAAGTCAGACACGATACCAAGAAGTAAATGCAGTGGTTGTAGAAAGATCTAAAGAAGACCACTCTTGGAGGTGACTCTTCATGCTGACATGGACACGTAGGGTGCAACATTAATTTCAGTCAAAAGATCTAAGGAAAAATCTAGCTCGAGGATTGATATTTTGTAAGCCCTAAGGGGCCAACATAGTTTGATATATAAGGCATTTTTTCCTTTTTTGTAAATAGTTTGGATTATACACTTGGAAGAGTTAATGATTTTTATCAATCCTTTCTTGACTAAATGTATGTTTTTGTAATTCAACTGGAATCTGGAATAGAACAGAGAGTTTACCTTGGAAGCTAGTGTTAATGTTTGTACTACTCTCATTTCTGTATCTTTCTTTGATTATGCAATTCTTTAGCTATGTTTAATAAGTCTACACTCATACCTTAGAGCTGTGAAATTTATCTTTCCTTCCTAAGATGCGTATGTAGATCAAACCTATTAAGAATGATGCATAAGTCTAAAAGAAGTTGTGTTGAGTATGTGAAATGGTTGAAGTTAAGTTTCCCAGTGTATGTTCATCTTGTTTTCATTTCATAATTCCTCATCAATTCGGTGTATCACCATAGTTTAGTTTCACTTGTATGCATTCCTTCTCCTTTTACCCTTTTAGAATTAATAGCAAAGGTGATACCCAAAGGAAGCCGGCCTTCTCTGGAGGTTCATTTCAAATTCAGGTGACCCACAACCTTGAAATGATCCTATGTGTCTCTAGAAAGCTGAGTTTACATCACTGTGCATAGGGTGCAATTTCTAGGTGACAACAGTTTCTGGCATGCCCGGTGGGATAGAAATTAGATTGAACTGTTGGTTTAGTATGCAACTAGCGAATTCCAGACTTTATAGAAGTCATTTGTCATATTTGGAAACTCCATAAAGAGGAAGAATTCCAAAAATCAATGCCTTCTATAGTTTATGAGAAGAGTTGGGACAAGAAGTAGCTTAGGTCCTTTCAAATATTCACAACTATCACCACCAAGAAGACAAGGTAGAGCAATAGAAAAGTGAGGAACAACAGTTATCTATTCTAGAAGAACTCAGTCCACCCCTCCATCCATGGGATCTCATTTTGTTGCACCAATAAATCCACCTCAGCCACCTCCAATGGCCGCTCCAAGGAATCAACCCTTTGTTGCTTTTAATGGAGGAAGTCCCATAAATTTGGCACAACACAATAACATTCCAATGGCAGCCTTGAAGAGTCTACCAACTTTTACTGGGGAAGATCAAACTACCCCAATTGAACACATGTGAGATGTGGATTTGTTATGTGGAGTCCATCACATAGCCCAAGAATATGTTGTAGTGAGATTACTAGCTGCTTCACTGAAAGGAAGAGTTGTGCAATGGTATAGGAGCCTACCAGTTAGTTCAATTGCAACATGGGACGAATTTGGAGACAAGTTGCATAAACAATTTCAAGACAGGTCTGACAACTTGTCTCTATTGGAACAATTGACTACTATTAAGAGGGCTCCACAAGAGAAAATGAATGACTTCAACTTTAGATTTCAGAGAACCTGGGATAGAATCCCTGCAACGGTGAGGTCACCTCCAGAATACGCATTTAGAACACATTTTTATACTTTTTGAGGGCTCTGAACAACAATATAGCTATCATGATATAGTCAATGGGAGGAGTGTCTTTGCCAGATGCTTTCAAAATAGCAATCAAAGCTTAGAATAGCTTAATACAAGTTGTCAAACTCACTCCTAGGCCCCCAATGCCTATATTTCTAGAAATTCATGCAAACATTCCTTTGCCAATACCTTCTTTCACACCTTTACCAATTGTACCAATGCTACCAACTGTTGTTCTAGCTATTGATAAACAAGAAAGTGTTGCTTCAGGCTCATCACAGGAGTTACAAGAGATCAAAAGTCTTTTACAGACTTTTGGTAACAAGTTGGTGAACTTGGAAAAAAAATAGTCCTATTCTAGGCCTTATCAACAGCAGAATCAGACCTCGAGTAAGCCTTTTCAAGGTCAACAACAGCAATTCCAAGGGAGTAGACAGTAGTACCAGGGAAATTACCAGGGCCCAAGATAGAATGTGAACACAAGGCCTTTTTAGGCCTATAATCCAACTCCAATTAGTGTTGTCAAAGAGCTTGTTCCTGTTCAAAACAATCTGGCTTTTGATTATGAATGGTGTTATCTGTGTAATCAGCCATATAATCAGGCTACATGCTCTAATGGCGTCATCAATCAAGTTCTTATGGTGCAAAATGTTGTAGGTGCACAAGATTTTCCTAAAGAGGGGTATCCACAATAGCACGATCAACGGGAGATGATTCAACTCTCCTAAATTGGTAGAGAGAAGAATTTTGTGGACTGAACCAGGATGACACATATGTTGTTGCTAATACTAGAGCCAAGAAGAGGGCTTTCGAGATTGAACAAGTAATGAATAAGAATAAGGGAGTTGTTGGTCCATCAAATCAACGAGTACTACGCACTTTGTAGCAAGGTTGTGACACTAGTAGGGAGTAGCCTTTACATGCTTCATTCGCAAGTCAAATGCAACCTGACCATGCTGTTGTAAAGGCGAAGCCAAAGGTAAATATATTTGCACCTTTCAACATTGTTGAAAGTATGAAAAAAATGAATGTTTCAATTTTGATGTGGGATTCTTTAGCAATCCCTGGTCAAATCAATTTGTTACAGTCAGCCTTATCAAATCCAATTAGTTTGAATCCTCCAAATGAAGTCTCTTTAGGCCAAACAAAATTAGTTTTAACCAATGCACCTTTGGATAGTACCACACAGCAAAGAAATGGTGTCAAACCCCCTCCTTTCTATGTTTCCTTAATAGTGGGAATAAATTGGTACACAATTGCATGGTTGATAGCAGGGCTAGCAGCTCGGTAATGCCAAAAACGATTGCAGACGAGCTAGGTTTGCAATGCCAGCCATTAGAAAAGGGAGTACTTCAATTAGATGGGACATCGGTAAACACTATAGGTGTCATTAAAATCTGAATCTTACGCTACATGCCTGTCCCAACTTTTCAATCCCACAAGATGTGTTTGTCATAGATTTGCCTCCATTTTTTGCTCTATGCCTATCTAGAGACTTCACAGCTAAAATTGGAGGGTATTTATCTTCAGATTGGTCCTATATGCTTTTTAGGACTAGGTATGGTACTAAGGTAACTATAACTTCTGAGTCCCTTGCCAAGGATCACATTGACTCTTATGTGCCATCTGTTATACATGTTAACTCTATTATTTTAGAGGATATTGAACTTGTTGCAGCACAAGAGTTACATGCTATGAGTGTACCTGAGGTACTCCTGAATGAATGGGCAGCTAAGAATGTGGTTGATAATCCAAATGAGCTTATTCAAGATGTTGGTCTGGGTAATTATGTGTTGCATGAAACAGGGATAGAAATGCCAAATCTTGAAAGAAGTGTAGAAAGTTAGTTTGAGCAACATAATGAATTATGGGAGATGTATTTTGATGGGTCTAGAAGAAAAAATGGAGCTGGAGGAGGTGCAATGCTTGTGTCTCCGCACGGTGATAAGTATTATGTTGCTTTATGTTTTGCTTTTGTGTGCTCCAACAACACTGTTGAGTATGAGGGCCTTGTTCAAGGTCTTGAGTGGGCAAGGAAGAGAAGAATAACCTGCTTGAAAGTATATGGGGACAATGAGTTAATTGTCAATCAAATAAGAGGCTTGAATGTTGCTAAAAATGACACACTAAAGTCTTATAGAAATAGAGTGTGGAACATGCTTGAGGATTTTGATGCCTTTAACTTAGTGTCTATTCCAAGGAATCAGAACAAGCATGTTGATAGGCTTGCGGCCATTGGGGCATAGTTTGATATTCTAGGTGACATTAGAAAAGAGAAAGTGTAGTAGTATGTGAAGGTTGTAGTCAGACCATCAATTCCTGATAACAACATTCACTGGCAATTTTTTGACAATAATGAACAAATAATTTATTTCTTGCTCGAAGAAGATCAGTTCTCCATGATGAATCAAGAAAAACTTAAGCAACAATATGTTGTTCAAGTCATATAGCTAAGGACAAATAAGTTACCCAAAGGCCTTGTTACCTTAGAGTCAATTTTCAGTATTGATGATCAGCTTAAAAAGGGTAAAGCTAGCTTGCAAATCAAACAAGAGCATTATGAAGAACTGGAGATTTTTAAAGGTAAACTCCTTAAGATAGGAAAAATTTATTCACATGAAGATAAACAATTTTTTGTTGCTTTATGTCAAGAATTTTATGATGTCTTTGCTTGGGAATACTCAAATTTGAAAGGGTTTGATCCCCATATTGCTCAGCACACAATTGAGTTAGAACCTAATACTAAGGCAGTAAGGCAGAAACAAAGGCCCTTGAATCCTAAGCTTGAGCCCTTAATGATTAAAGAGTTGACCAAACTAGTTGAGGGGGGTATCATCTTTCCTATTAAACACACTTCATGGGTTTCTAACCTCATGCCGGTTAGGAAGAAAAGTGGTGAAATAAGACTTTGTGTAGACTTTAGGGATCTTAACCAAGCATCTTTGAAAGATCATTACCTGCTACCCTCCATGGAACAAATCTTACAAGTAGTTGCTGGTTCTGAGAGATTTTCCTTGTTAGATGGTTTTTCGGGCTATAATTAGGTGTTGGTTAAAGAAGCAGATCAGTTCAAAACTACTTTCACAACTAAGTGGGGCACTATGGCATACAAAAGGATTCCTTTTGGTTTATCCAATGTTGGTGCCACGTTTCAGAGGGCCATGGACATGGCATTTCAAAGTTTGATCAATAAGATTATATTGATTTATTTAGATGACATTACAGTTTATTCCAAGAATGTTGATGAACATTTGTTACATCTTAGGAAAGTTTTTGAAAAATGTAGAGAGTTTGGTATCTCTCTCAATCCAAAAAAAAGCATCTTTGTTGTTCATGAAAGGAAATTATTAGGACACATAGTGTCAAAGAAAGGAATTACTATTGACCCTGAAAGAGTTAGAGCCATACTTGAGTTGCCTTTACCAAATCACAAGAAGGGTCTGCAGAGCTTTTTGGGCCAAATCAACTTTCTGAGAAGGTTCATCCCTGATGTCGCAAACCTGTTACAACCTTTGACAACTACGTTAAAGAAAAATGCAGTTTTCAATTGGACAAAAGATTCCAAGAACAGTTTTGAAGAAATCAAGAAGGCTTTAGTGTCTGCCTCGACATTGGTAAATCTAGATTTCTCTAAAGATTTCTTTTTGTATACTTTTGGCAACAGTAGTTCAATCTCTGTTATGCTGGTTCAGAAAAATAGTGATAATTTAGAACAACCCATAGCTTTCTTTAGTCAAATACTTGTTGATTACGAAGAGAGGTATACATTTGTTGAGAAGCATGTTCTCTCTGTGATCAAAATCCTAAAGAAATTCAAGCCACTAGTGTCAAACAATAAGATTCATACCTTGGTTGCACACTCAAGTGTGAAGGAATTTTTATTGAATAAAGATCTAAATGAAAAAAGAGCAGGATGGATCACCAAGGTCATGGAGTATGATGTGGATATTAAGATTACCAAGCTGGTTAGAGGTAAAGGTCTTTGTGAATAGCTTGCTACAGGGTCAAGCAGTAAAACTGAATTGGAAAAGGATGTTATTCTTGCCAATACAAATGAGTTTTAGAATGCTTGAGATGATGTGCCTATGGGGATAACTAATTGGGTTCAAGATATGACCCAATTTCTACAAACTAGTGAATGCCCATTAGGATTAAACAAAGCTAAAAAAAAATACTTCAAATTGTAGTCCATACCATATGTGCTGGTAAATAATTTTCTTTTCAAAAAGGATCTGAATGGTGTCCTATTAAGATACATTCACAGTTTTCAAATTGAGAAGGTACTTCATGAGTTTCATGATGGAGCTGCGGGAGGTAACTTTGCCTCGAGAACTACTACCTGGAAAATCATGAGCTAGTTACTACTAGCCTAGCTTGTTAAAAGATGCATATTCCTGGTCAAGAAAGTGTATTAAATGTGCTTTGTTCGTAGGAAAGGAAAAGCTTCTTGCTATGCCTCTACATCCAATTCAAGTAGAGCAGCCATTCATGAGATGGGGCATTGATTTCATTGGGCCAATTAACCCACCATCTAGTGTTGGTCATAAGTGGGTGCTGACTGCTACAAACTATTTCACATGATGGACAAAAACAATAGCTTTGAAAGAAGCAAAAGAGTCTTCAGTTTTGAGCTTCTATGAAGATATAGTCACCAGATTTGGTGTTCCTGACTCTATCATATCTGATAACGCTCTTGCATTTGTGGGATTAAGGCTAACTGATTGGGCTATTAAATAGGGTATTCATATGAATACATCCTCAAATTATTACCCTCAGGGTAATGGCTTAGCTGAAAGCACAAATAAGAATCTCATCAGGATTATCAAGAGAACGATGGAGGACAATCAAAGAACCTGACACATCAAATTAAAGTATGCATTGTGGGCAGACAGAGTGACTTCTAAGAGGTCTATTGGTAATTCACCATACATGTTGGTTTATGGCAAAGGGGTAAGATTGCCTCTATCTATAGAGCTTCCAGCCCTTGACATTATACATCAGTTGGAGATGTTTGAGGAACATGACCCAATGTCCATGAGATATGTAGAGCTTATGGAACTTGAAGAATTAAGGGACAAAGAAATGAAGGATTTGGAGTATCATCAACTCCAAACAAAGAAAACATTTGACATAAGGGCTACAAAAAAATTTTTTAAGGTGGGAGACCTCATGCTCAAATGGGATGTTCTGAAAAGCAGGTCAGGCCATCATACCAAGTTTGACAATAGATGGATAGGCCCATTCATTATCAGAGACTATAAGGAGCACAATGCTTATCAGATGACTACAACAGAAGGGGAAGTGCTCCCTATCCCAGTCAATGGGATACACCTTAAGCCCTTTTTTCAAGTCTGATGGAGTTCCTCTTTTATACATATTAGTTTAAGTTTATGCTTTCAATAAGTGCTTTTGCACTTCAGGTTAATTATTTTCTATTTCCTGGGTGCTGTGATGGCACGGTTTTTTTTCTCTTTCATTTTCCCCTGTTTTGTTTTTCTTTTGGCATCTATTGTGTCCTGTTGATCTCAAGCGAGTTGTGGCCATGTGCAAAACTGATATTTTTATTTATTTTCTGAGCCTCCTAACGACTCCATGCCAAATAGATAAGCCTAGACTACTAGTCTTCATGTTTAGCAGGCAAACATCCAACAAAGGTCACTAGAAATGTTACCTAATTTTCACCCTCAGGCTCAATCAGGCAAGGCATCTATTTTGCAGGTGTTCATACAGGCCAAATGGGATATTTCCATTTAGGGTTAGTTCATGCATCTAATGACATTTCATAGGGAGCTCAGTTGGGAAACTTGCTTTATTGGAAATATGCCTCAATAATCACAAGTTGAAGGTCACTGTGACTTGGTTTCTATCTTGCCGAACACTTTCACTATAGAGCCTATTGTTGTGACAAGAAAGGTTCGGTATGAGCTCTTGTCTCATGGAATTCTTTGGCTGATAGGCCATTCAATCATAAATCAGGGGGACTCATGGCAACCATAGGCTTTGGGATAACCTATAGAGGTCTGTGAGAAGTCCCAGCGAAGAGTTAAAGTCTCGTCGACAGCAGATGGTGTCAAGTCATCGGGGAAACTCTCGCTAGAAGAAATAATGTTGGTAAGAAGTCTTACCGATGTAAGAAAGTCACACCGACTGCATTCATTCGAGGTAACAAAGAGTCTTAGAGAGAAGTCTTAGCGAGAACGGAATGTCTCGTCAATGGTGTGAATGTCTTCGGTATAACTCTTGGCGACAAATGGACACTTCAAGGTAAGTCTTTGAGCTTGCTAAGAGGTCTCAGTGACCTAGGAATGTTTTGGCAACAACAAAATGAGCTCGGCATGTGTCTCCCCGACAAGAAGGACGGGCTCTCAGTAAAGGTTGGTCCCTTCACCACAAGGTCTCCCCGAAGAAAGGAGGTCTCCCCAACATTTGACATCGATGTAGTTTCCAGCTATCAGGTTGAGGTCTTGTCGACATGGCCATCTCTCAGTAATTGAAGGTGATCTCGGCCAAAGGAAGTAGTTTCACCATAATTTCTTGGCGAAACCTTTGTGTCTTGCCAAAGTGAAATGAAATGAGGCCTTTCCAAATCAAGGTGCCTTCAGCACAACCTCTTGCTGACCAAAGGATGTCTCCCCAACTAGGGGGTCTGGATGACTGAAGTAAACAAGTGGGGGTCCCACTAAGGAAACATTCGGTCTCGCTAGGAGTTGGGGCTTTCACCATGGGGTCCTGGCGACTGTCCAAAGTCTCACTGAAGTGGGTGGCTTTAGCATAATCTTATGAATTCGATAGGAGGTCTCCCCGACTCAGTGATGTCTCACCGACAGAAAGGAGGAGAGCTCAGGAAAAATCAAGGAGTTTGACGTGAGTCCTGATGATAAACAGGCAGTCTAGCCGAAAGATGAGAGTTCAGGGAGACTAGTGTGCTTGGCAAAGGGTCTGGTTGAAAGGACAAAGTTTCGGCGACAAGATAAGAGCCTCGGTGAATGGTCACATTTCGGGGAGATGTCTTCCCAACCGCAAGTGTCTTGCTGAAACAAAAAGGGGGCTTAGTGTAGCATTTTCCCTTCACCATGATGTCTTCCCGACTGATGGGAGTCACACCGAAGGAGATATGGAGTTCAGTGAAATGAAATGTCTCAGGGTAACATCAATAATGTCTTGCCAATACTCAGAAGGCGGCGGCATCGGCGAAGAAGAGAGGCCTCGACAGGATGTTTTGCTGACTCAATAAGGTCTCATCGAAAGCAAGCTGAGCTCGCCAACAGTTGAAGGCTTCACCTTGAGGTCCTGCCGACACGGGGAGGTCTTGGCGATAAAGGAGGATTCATCAGAAAAGGTCTCGCTGAATGGAGAGGGTCTCCTCGAAACAAATGCCTTCGCTAAGGAATAGGTATTTCATCATGATGTCTCAGCGACAAAGTTGTGTGTTGCTGATGGCTTCAGTGATATCAACATGACTTTTGGGCTCGATAAGAGCTCTCATCGACTGTCGTATGTTGTTCCGATAGTTTCAAAGGGCATAATTGCATCGGTGAGACACTTCTAGCGTCTTGCCGAGATGCAATTCTATAGCGAGCTTTTGACTGCCCAAAGAATCCTTGTGGAGTACACCTGACCAATTAGAGGGAGCTAAAAGTGAGTCGTGGTAGTCTCAACCAGATGAAGAAGATCAACAGGATGAAAAGCAATGTGTGTCTATTCTGAGCTCAAGAGCATTCAAAGCGCTCGGCTGAAGAGGTTCAAGGCGGACACGATACTAGGAAGTAAATGTGGTGGTTGCAGAAAGATCTAAAGAAGACCACTCCTTGAGGTGACTCTTCATGCCGATATGGACACGCAGGGTGCAACATTAATTTCAGTCAAAAGATCTAAGGAAAAATCTATCCTGAGGACTAATATTTTGTAAGCCCTAAGGGGCCGACACAGTTTGATATATAAGGCATTTTTGCCTTTTTTGTAAATAGTTTAGATTATACACTCGAAAGAGTTAGTGATTTTTATCAACCCTTTCTCGACTAAATGTATGTTTTTGTAACTCAACTGGAATCTAGAATACAACACAGAGTTTACCTTGGAAGCTAGTGTTCATGTTTGTACTACTCTCATTTTTGTATCTTTCTTTGATTATGCAATCTTTTAGCTATGTTTTATAAGTCTACACTCATACCTTAGAGCTATGAAATTTATCTTTCCTTCCTAAGATGCGTATGTAGATCAAACCTATTGAGAATGATGCAGAAGTCTAAAAGAAGTTGTGTTGAGTATGTGAAATGGTTGAAGTTAAGTTTCCCAGTGTATGTTCATCTTGTTTTCATTTCATAATTCCTCATCAATTTGGTTTATCACCATAGTTTAGTTTCACTTGTATGCATTCCTTCTCCTTTTACCCTTATAGAATTAATAGCAAAGATGATACCCAAAGGAAGCCAGCCTTCTTTGAAAGTTCATTTCAGATTCAGGTGACCAACAGCCTTGAAATGATCCCATGTGTCTCTAGAAAGTTCAGTTTACATCACTATGCATAGGGTACAATTTCTAGGTAACAACAACTACAATGGAATTTTTTGTAGATGCTCCTTATCTTATGGACCTAATCATGGAACTTCTTTCACCTCATGAAGAAAACACAAGTGTGATAAATAGATTAAAGATATGCTTGATCATGTTTTTCCTTTCCCCGATCCTATAATAGAATGGCCAAGTGTGAGCCAGAGTGTCTATGAGGCTTTCAAGTTTGAGGAGCAAACATAATGTGATTTTACACTTCATGACAATGTGGAGTATGAGAGTTTCATCTTCCCATTCTAGTATGATGAACCTATGATAGGGACATATAAATATGGAAATACTACTTCAAATGTCATGGGCAGTGCTAATTGTGATGGTGCTAGTGGCTTGGAATTGTACAATGTCCATATGGACCCCCTGCTAGTAAAACAAGCCAAAGTCTTCGACAGAGGAAAGAATTGTCCCTTAATTTTGGGGGCCTGGGGCCTCCACCTTCTGGAAATATATTTATAATGTACATTTTGTAAATAGTGTACATAGGTTGGTTTGTTGTCCTTATTTTTTGTTGTGTCTTCTTGCCTTGTCCGGGTAAGTTCTTGGGTTTGTGTCTTCTACCCTAGTCTACTTCAACCTGAGATTCATATATTCTCGCTATACCAACTGGTGGTATACATCCCTAAGCATGAGCCACTGATGGAGCTTCCAAAATTTTCCAATTTTTAAGCATCTCATAGACCATGTTGGTACTTTATAAACTGTTGTCCCCATGAGTGAGTAGGGTTTTTGCTTATGAAATCCTTTGAGCCTTCTAACGCTTCATTGAATTACTTCGCCAGTCATTGGTTCGTTAAGTTATTCCTTAAGCCACAGTGCACGTTTGTTTACCGACCCCTTTGGTTAAGAGCACCGATCACCCAGTCATCCCATTGACCTTAACTATTTCCTAAAGTAGTGTCTTATTTTTCCCTGATGACTTAAGCTTAAGTCATTAGCCTGTGAGGGTCATGTCACCATTGGCCTAATTGAGGCCCTTTATTAAATGCTAACCTTGTCGTGTGCAGGTTTTGAGATTTGAGGCTATGGGAAGAGATCCTGACCATACCCCACTAGCTCGCGGGCAATAAATATTGGTTGGTTAAAAGCTACATGGTCAGCAAGATGAAGACATGCATCTTCATACGAACATGGGGCCCAATCTCCACTATCAAGTTTATGGCATGTGGTTCTAAATTGATGACCAAGATCATCTCCATTGTTCCCCACTCGCTCACAAGGAGAAAGTGAATGCTCTTTAAAAGATGGAAGATCAGCGAGATCTTGACACGTGGACTGATCTACTCATTTCATGAGACATATGGAGTCATTGATGAATTATTTTCCATTTGAGGAGGGTTAACACCATTGGCCAAGGACTCATTAGCGAAGCACCATTAGATTTCAAACTTTGTCAACCTAAACAGAGTCGTTTGATCTGCCATCTTGATATGAGATCAATGACCTATATTCAAAGTTGATAACACAACACGTGATAGCCATTTTCATTTTGCAACCAATGGAAATTAACGACATATTCTTTGTTGGTGCGATCAAATTGATCTTCGTACGTGTGGAGACTTAATTGCTGGAAATCATGAAGTGTGATATGTAGATTTCCATGCGCTTGGAAATTAAATGGTGATTGTATGCTTACCAACGAATTGCCCAATTTTTGCGTGTGTTTTTCATTAAGCATTCATGGTTAATATCATTAATTTTCTTAATAAATAGAAGTGATGAGTTGATGTTTCCATCATAGCAATTAAGTTGTTAAGTCCTTATGTCTATGCAAAAAGCCAAAAATCAAGTGTAGATTTTTGTATAGCAAAATGAGTATGGTTGGCACCCCATCTATCCCAATGCAAAGGTTTGCTAGGATTAATCTATAGGAGTCTCAAGGAACAGACCCAGAGTTGGCACAAAGTACTCACAAGAGTGTCCATGGTGAAGAATCTACACCCATGATTACTAGATGCAGTCGTCAATTGAAAGCCCATGCTGCAAGCTCAAAGGTGATGGGAATGAAAGGGAAGGAAGTTGTTGGGCCATCTGACAACGTGTAGAGGAAAATTAGGTATGGTCATGGCTCGTATGGTCAATAGAATTCTCCTATTGATGTTACTGACAACTTGTCCAATAGTGAAATAGAGATGGACTCTAGTTACTACCGATACCTTGCGACCTTGGGTCATGCTCTATCCCTTGAGGCAGAGGTGTTATTTATCCCTCCTTTGGCTGTCAAGACTTCGAGTGGACGAGATGGTGTCGTGTTGAAATAGAACAAAGATGAAGTTGAGGTTGAGGTCTCATCCCCAACCCTTGCTACAATGCAGAGTGGTCGTGTGTACCATGGGGTTCATGAGAAGGTGGTGGTTAATAAAATTTTTGTGTTGATAAATGATTTATGTGGTTGTCATTTTATTTGTGTGCATGGGAAAATTTTGAGGTGTTGAATGTTGAATGTGTGCCCTCGTGGCAGTTTGGGTGTTGGTTTTGCTGTTTACCTAGCAGTGGAGGAATATTTTCGCGGCACTTTGCTTCTTCCTCATGATGGTTGTGGAGATTTTTGGTTTTCCTCGTCTTAACATAATTATCATGTGGGGAATTTTGGAAATGTAGCTAAAATGCGATATGAAATGATTTTTTTGTAATGTAACTACATTTCGAGCCTGAAGCTTGTTGGCTTCCTTGTTCTATAAAAGGTAATTTAGGGCTCATTTGCAGGGGGTTCTACATTTTTTGAGTCTTCAAGTCTGATATGTAAGGGACCATAGAAAATATAGGAATACTAGAGAATAGAGTAGTAATGTTGTCTTGGGTTTGGAACCTTACATATGAAAATCTTAAATAGTTATGTAGAAATTAATGATATCAAAAGTAAATTTCATATATAGTTCTTATGCTCTTCTATGTAAACCACTTTACAAATTTTGAATACAATATCAAGCATATTTGGTTCATCTTCAAATATTTCATTTGAATGCATATCTTCATTTTGGCAGTGGAGGAATATTTTGGCACTTTGCTTCTTCCCATGATGGTTGTGGAGATTTTTGGTTTTCCTCGTCTTAGAATTATCATGTGGGGAATTTTGGAAATGTAGCTAAAATGCGATATGAAATGATTTTTTTGTAATGTAACTACATTTCGAGCCTGAAGCTTGTTGGCTTCCTTGTTCTATAAAAGGTAATTTAGGGCTCATTTGCAGGGGGTTCTACATTTTTTGAGTCTTCAAGTCTGATATGTAAGGGACCATAGAAAATATAGGAATACTAGAGAATAGAGTAGTAATGTTGTCTTGGGTTTGGAACCTTACATATGAAAATCTTAAATAGTTATGTAGAAATTAATGATATCAAAAGTAAATTTCATATATAGTTCTTATGCTCTTCTATGTAAACCACTTTACAAATTTTGAATACAATATCAAGCATATTTGGTTCATCTTCAAATATTTCATTTGAATGCATATCTTCATTTTTCCTTTGATTCAATGAATCAACTAAACGTTTAAGTGAGGTCATGGATTTGTAGTGATTTACTAAGAATTTGGTAAGAAGTGATGAATTATATACATAGAGTTTCCATAATGCAAGTCCTTATGGAAATAGTCCATAATTGTCAGTTTCAAATAATTTTTGCATGATGGGTCGTAATATGTATGACTCTATTGCCCAATCGACGAAGGCACTAGTATATTTGTCTTGGTATTTACATCATGAGTGATAATGAAGTATCAGACTGTTGCTTTAGGGTTAGAATATAAATCTTTTAAAATTTATCCACAATGAAGTATGTATGTGAGATATCTTTCATCTTCCTAGTAAATGGATGAATAGTTGCTTAAAGATTAGCCGACCTTTGAGTAAATTGTGTTGTTTACCTTTTCTAGGAACTGATATGTCATTTTTCATGTCATTTACTTAAATGGTCAAATAAAATGCTGAAAGGAACACCCTCCTAGGTCACACAGAACTTGAAGAGTAGAAGATCTCACTCTTTAACTGATTTTTTTCAGTCGGTCATTCACTTTAAGGGTCTTAAACATAAGAGTTGGCTACTCTTTAGAGATTCCTTAGGTGTATTGGGAAAACACCAACATACATTAGCACAATGTAAAATTTATACATTTGCTTGATTATTTTAAATTTAATAATGATTAGAACACAAACTATTTAAAATTTATATTCATAACTTTTTCCATTATCCAAATATATAAGAGTTTAATAGTATGAATTACCATAGGGATTTAGAGTCTCTAGTGGTTCCTTTAGCGATTTAAAGGGATTTTGACTTAAAAGGATTTTGAGTCCTCATTGCAGTTATACTACGCTAAATCTATATTTATTTACAACTATAGAAAGATCTCCATCATATATTCCTTTAACAAAGGTTTAATAAGAAAATAAAAAAGGACATAAAATTCTCTTATTTTTAGGATATAGTGAACAAAATTTATTTCTTCAAATCATTTCACATAAACCATTATTTATACAATATTAACTAATATAATCATCTCAAAATGCTTGCTCAGACCATCATATAATTTCATATATTTGAGCACAACTTTTAAGAAATACATTATTAGTAAATTCTATAAAAAATACCTCTAGCAATGGGACCCATTCTCATAAAATATAGATTTATATAGAGCCCCCACACATGAAACATAAAATATGGAGTTATTTAACTACTCCATATTTAAGAGTTTTTCTGCAATTTCATATTATAAGCTAGGTTGAAAAGGAATGCATGAGCTCACCTGCTCTCTAGAAAGAGATAGTGGGAAGTCCATGACCGGCAGTTGGGTGTACAATGGTCAGAGCAGCAAGCAGCCGTACTATTCGGGATGTGATGGTAAACTTGTCCAGTGCTCAGGAACACTGCACAGTGCAATTCCATTACCCCCTGCAAGTGGGAGATTGATGAAAACATGACAAACATTGAAATCATTAGAAAATAAAAAGTTGTAGTGCTACAATGTTGGATTTCTATTCATATATTTGTCCCGTCCCGTACGTCCAAATTTGGCAACAGAATCTTGTAAGGACAGACTTCTCGTCTTCGTTGTTATCAACGGTTTTCTTTAAAGAAATTTTTTCATTCACTGCGAATCCACGATCAACCAAGACTTGCCAAAGAACCGTGGAATAACTCAAAACTACACGAAAATTGAGAGAATTCACAACATAATTTTGTGGTGTTCGCTGTTTTTTTGGGAAATTTTGTAGCTGAGGGCATATTTTTTTTAATATAGTGGAACCGTTAATAGATGCCGGGCTTGGAAATTAGTTTGATGGTTTCGAAATGAGTACCTCCATAAACATCATCTAGCTAGCTGTGACTTTGGCAACTTGCAGGGCTATTAAATCATACAACTACTATTTTTCTTTCCCAACTTGCGAGGCTATAAAATCATACCCTTTTTTTTTTTAATTGAATGAAGCTTAAAAAAAAATACAATAGAATAAATGTCAGTCTAAAAAAGAATTAGGAACAGTAGTTCCAATATCATATAGACCCAATAGAATAACTATCGGTCCAACAAAGGAACTGAAAAAGAAAAGAGAACTAGGAACAGTAGTTCCAACATCATATAGACCCAGCTAAACTTTTACAAACATAATAACACAGCTGTAAGTGTGCAGCCAACATAACAGTGACTCAAGTAGCAAATAAAAAAATAAATAAAATCATACAATTAGTATTATGTTTGGGTTATTCTTAAATATCATTAGGTTAGTTTTCCTCGATAAAAGTAGAAAAAATATTTATCATTTTTTCAATATTGATGAGGTGGAAAATTGGTATGAAGTAATTGACTATTGAGCACAACGATGTTTATGTAGAATGTTCTATTTGTTAGAGAAATGAAATGCTACCTTGAAAAATAAAATGATATTGCAACTTACTATTTTCGATATAAATGGTTTTATCAAATTTGCTTTGAATGTGTATATAATTTCATGGGGCTTTCAGTCAATTTTATATTAAGTAACTTCAAAATTATAAGATATCAATTGATTACGATTTTTTTAAATCAATATATCCTAGAATTAGTTTAGGAATTTTAATTGAATCAATAAGTAAATATTATTTAAATTAATTAAAATGACATAGAAAATGTAAATGAGAAAGTGAAGGATAAGATAGCAAGTAGATATTTCAATACAATTGTCAAGTTTGCTCTTTGGTCAACTATTGTATTGTGCATGGTGTGTCAAATATCAAATTTCATGAGACACTCAAAATAGGTTTTATTGATGTTTCTTCTACACTAGATTAATTTTAATCTATAGTCTTGTCCTTCTAGTCCACCCTTGTCCCTTTGACACAAATCTAGTGTCTAATACTGTTCATTTGTGATATCCACTTAGCTTTGCCTATACATACATCTAAACACATGGTTTGTACTAAAAAGCACATTGGGTATGTCTTGATAATGTGGAAGGTTTATGAGTTCCTTGTGATGAGCACACAATTATACTGAGAGCGGGGTGAATCAGTATAATATAATCCTTTACCTTTACAAAACATAACAACCACAACAATATCAATAACACAAGATCTAACAATTATGCAACGCAAGAAGAATACATGATTTACATGGAAACTCTTGCAAAAGAAAAATACGACAATATTGCTTATATAAAACTTCTCTTACAATATTCGTAGGCACAAACTAATTGGAGAAACCAGTCCCCACTCACAAGATTTGTAAGCACCAACCTACTAGAGACACTAGCCCCCACTTACCATTTGTAGGTACCAACCTACTCAGGGCACCAATCCCAACAACTTCAAGAACCAACTCAATAAGAGAAACCAATATCTCCTAAATTGGAAGGCACCAAACTCTCCAATTATGCCTTAATATTTTCTCAAAATCTCCCTTATTTCTTGATGTAGGAGCATCTGCTAGCTAGCCAGACTACAATCGTCTCGAAGGAAATATATACTATAAGGTCTTTTGAAATTGATTGACATTGTGGAGATCTTTATGATAAATTTACAAAATTAATAAACACTTCCAAGGAAAACATAGTATGGACAGAATAGCAATAGCTCGATTGAGAATTGTTGATCAATAGCAATAAAAGGAATTGATCTATTTTATGCCAAGCTTATAGGGGCCGATTAGTGATAAAATGCAAGGGTCGTGGAATATAAAAAGACTACAAAAATTCAAATGACACAGGGATGTTCATGTGGCAGAGAGGGAACTGGAAGAGAGAAGGATTGTGGAGAAGGGTTGGTGTAGAGATTGGCAGGCCACCCAAAAGAAATCAGATATAAAAATAAGGGAAGAGATTTGTAAAGTAGGTAATAAGGAGGGTTGCGCCATCTCTTTCCACAATAACACCAACACATAGAAGGCTACAATGAAGAGGCTTTGTCAAAAGGAGACATAGGGTTGTGTAGAGGTTGACATGGAGGATAGGAAAAGGGTACAAAATCAACATAGGAACAACATTTGGTAATGGGCACGTAGGATAGAGGGGATGAAACGTAAGACATAGTAAATGTCTAAAAACTTAAACAAATGAATTAAAATATGAATGTAGATCTAAAGATAGACAGGTGTGCATGAAGCTGAAGGAGGTGGGAAGAAATTGAAATGTAATAGATGAGCAAAGTGGTTTATATATATGTAATTTGTAGAAGTAGTTTTATTTGTTTGGAATTTCAAATTGTTTCAATTGTGAAGTTAATGAATTCAAATGGGTTTTTTTACCAACAAGGTTCTGGAATGAATGAGAAAAATTCAAATTATTTTAGATAAATATTTAATGTTTGGAAGTCATATTCCATTCATTGTTTGTAACATTCAAATTGAAATTCAATCCATGATTAAAGCTATCGAATTGAATTTTTTTTGGGGAAGAGAAACCACATTGGGAGTTGTGTCTTTGCTATGAGAGAGGTGAGTATTCCTATCTACATCAATTGGTATCAGAGCAAGGGATCTTGAGAGTGGAGAGAATCCACTAGGAAATGCAGGAGAGTGAAGTGGTGATAGAGAAGAAGCTCATGTGAGGGGTGCTGCAAGTAGGAGACTTCCTAAGAAACGAGAGAGCTTGAAGCCACAAAGGAAAGTGTTTTGCAAAATTGCGAGAGTGGGATGTGTATGTAAAAGATTGCAGTAGTGAGATGAGATGGGGATACTATTGAGGAAGAAGCATGTGATATGGGAGGGTTGGATACAATATGAGAAGAGGAATATTTGGCAATGATGGTTGAAATTAATGTGAGAGTGAACAAATTGGAAGCATGGCAGTATGGAAAATTGGTCAAGCATGATGAGGATAAGCAAAAGGATGTTTTAGTGCAATAATAGTTGAAGATGAAGAGGTTGACAATGAGAATGAAGAGGATGAAGATATATTGATGGAATACAAAGAAGTTGTAGCTAAGAAATTCCATGAAGGCATGGAGGAAGAAAAATAAAATAATAAGCAAGAGGAAGCAAGTGCAACAATAGTCCAGCTGAAGATGGCAAAGATGAAGAGGATATGTTATTGAAGATGTTGGAAATAGGGGAGGAGTGGATGGAAAAGCTCATAGTTCCAGCGATAGGTGAAGAAAGAAAATTTTCAGCTGATGTTAATGTTGAAGATGCCGTAGTGAAGGATGAAGTTCCAAATATGGAGAAGGATGAGGTAAATGTAAAGTTTAATTTTTTTACAAAGATGAAAGTAAAAAATGTAATTGTAGATTGCATGATGGATAATGCATACTTACATATAGAAGTTGCAGAGGATGGTGAGGGATTCTAGTGGAGGTAGTCGATTTGTGGTGGGTTGGAACCCACGAAAGATGAGAAGAATGGACAATTTGTTTGGTGGAGGATGACATGTCATGGTGGACATGAATCTATGAGGGGAAGGAGGAAGAGGGTACAGTGTTGTTGGAGGAAGGAGGCATGTGTTCCAGTAAGATGTGCCAGAAAAAGAGGAAGAAGCAAACAATTTTCAGTGCCACCTCACATAGCGATGGAGTTTGCTGCAGGTTCCATTCAAATTGAAAGAGTAGTCCCACTACTCACAAAATTTTCCTACCCGGCATGTCTGATGTATTAGCATCTTGAGAAAATGAGCTACCCAACATCAACCAAAAAATTGATTTATTTAATTTGATTGTGTTTTGTTTTCTTTTGGTTGTTTCTTGGCGGAGTGTGCAGGCTAGAGTGACTAACATGTGGCAATTCATGGAATCCAAAACCTCCAAGAACATGGGTCAAATTTAATTATTTTGTTGTTGCCTTTGATAATTTATCCTCCAATACATATTGAGCATAGGCGTTGCAATTTTTGTTATTGCTATTTATATTTCCTTCAAGATAAAAATGTGAAGTAAAAATCATTTCCAGCACATGGTTTTTGAAGGAGATTAGTTTATATTAAAGAGGTTACTAGGCCCGAGCCTTTGCAATGGCTGGGATACAAATTATAAATAAATTTAATTTGAA
Source organism: Sequoia sempervirens (assembly GCA_007258455.2). NCBI lineage: Eukaryota > Viridiplantae > Streptophyta > Pinopsida > Cupressales > Cupressaceae > Sequoia > Sequoia sempervirens. The sequence continues at coordinate 27,877,619 of VDFB02137365.1, read as the reverse complement.
AATGAGTTTCTTCTTTGAGGTAGCAACTAATATTCTAGAGTGACTGTTTGGTGCTCAGGTAAGGAGAACCTTATACAAATTAGAAATCAGTTTTTTTGAGGGTGTTCACTAGGAAATATAGTAGAGTAGTATGTGATTAAAAATTTGTAATTAAAAAAGAAATAAAAAATGAGAGGAGTGTGAACAAAGGAGGCGGGATAATGAAGAGTTTGTTGTTTTAAGATAGCTATTGAGGAAAAAAAATAGAGTGTGTGAATAGGGGGATGTAAAATACAATATACCAGTATGTTGTGGTTGTTTTGATGACTACACAATTGAATTATCTAATGTTTTTTTTGCATATGCATTTAGTAATTGAAATTATTTGATCAAAATATTTCCTCTACATTGGATTCATAATATGGAATTGTTAGTTTAAAAATTCATGAAGTTTCCTACAAATGAAAATTTGAATGTGCAATTTGAACTTTAAATTTTGGAAGGTGTTGAGTTGATTTATTGCTTGTAGAATTGGTAGTTTGATAAGACCCCCATTTCTTGTTTGCATCATATCTCTTCTCAAGTTCACTTTATATATTTTCTCCAAATCTGCCTTATATCTCTACTCAAGTTCACCTTATATCTCTTCTCTAAATGGTACAATTTGTGATCTAATTTTTTCTCCAAATTAGGAAAAATGTTTTCTATAAATATCTCATATAGGTCTACCCCAAATTAGGAACAATGTCTGCTATAAATATTCCTTAAAGGTCAGCTCCAAATAAGTCACTATGTTTGTTATAAATATAATCCTTTTCTTCTTAAATGTTCTCTTCTTCTCCTATTTTTTCTCTTTTTCTCAAATTCACCTTTCAAAGTAGGTCAGCCATATTTTATAAATATTAATTTAATGTGAGTTCATCCATCTATGGGATATAACACTTCCTTAAGGGGTCAACCCCTTTAATTAATATTATATCTTAATTTATACCTTATATATCTAGCGATGCCATAAGTAGATGGAGGTTGACCATTAATAAATTTTTAAATCAAAATCTTATTTTTCCTTGTCTTCAATCAATGAATTTTTCATCACAAAAGTCTTCCTTTAACATGAATGGCAATAATTTTAACAATCTTGTCCATACACCTTTGACATCAATGACTCTCTTTCCAAAAATATCCTCATTTTTCATTGATGGAAATAGAAACATAATCCTCTCCTTTTTCACTACTCCTCCTTACTTTATCTCCCCCCCTTTGACATTAATGGAAAAGGAATATAACATACTTTTCTCCTTCACAATGAAATAGTCGTTTTCTACGATACTCCCCTTGACTGTGACTCTCTTTTTTAGCATTTTAATTTGACATTAATGGAATCATTCTTCCTTTCATATAAATATTCCTTGTTGTGACTCTCCCCATTTGTGAAAATTTACTCCTTGAAAATAATGGAAAAAAAGACATTTCTTCTTTATGGAGTTGAAAAATGATGTAATGGTAAGACCCCCCTAAAATCATGCTTCTCCTTACAAAATTAGTGATGCTTTTTGTGCATAAATCACAAGGATGGATATTATTTCACTTTCTCTTGTTTCCTCTTCTAAACTTTTGTAGGTTTTGTCTTTTGTTTGACTATTTGTATCTTCCTTTTTGTTCAATCTAGGTGGTTTCACAAAACCACTTCTATAAAATCATGGAATGTGACTATAATTGTTGCACTTATAACATATAACATTCTAAAATACTAAAGTGACACATGAGTTGTAGTCCCTACTTGAGAACCCAAAATCATTTCTTGGGCGTACTCTACAATTAACTACTTTATGAGCAAAATATTTGCATGAATATAAATACCCATAAAAAAGAGTGATTGAACTTGATCATTGGTGCTTGTATTGAAGGGAATGATCCTCTAAATTTTCATGGTTGTCCTTGTGAGGAGTGTTTTTTTTTGTGGGATATCACCTCCCTCCTTGATGTAACTATTGATTTCCAAAGTCCTTGAAAACATCAACATATCCTTTAGGTTTTTATTCATTTGTTTTGTTTGGTAACTTTGTAGTCTTGGAACTTGACTCTTCCTTGGTGGCATTTTTATTTTCCTCAAAGACAAGACCTATCTTGATAAAAAGGTGATATTTTGGATTTTATAATATCTTCCAAAAATTTGGAGCTCTTTCCAAACTTCATACTTTTATTTAATTGACTATTTGATTTTTCCAATTCCTTCCTTAAGGAAACAATTTCAAGATCATACTCTAATTCTTTTTCCTTAAGACGATCTCTAAGAACTTCTTCAATTCATTTTGCTTCATCAATTTGAATCTTTGTATCCTTGATCATCTTTTTTTATTTTTCAAGGCTTTGACATGATCATCCTTTTTTATTATAGTCAAATTGGAGTTCCTTCTCAATATCCACTTATTCATAATCTTTTGTATGTTCTTATTTTAAATCTCCTTATTCTTTTCTTTTATATTCAACATCCTCAAAAAATGGAAATAGGGTTCTCCACCTTCTAGTATATGGAACACTAGGGATAGCAACCTATTTCACTCAAGTTTCAATCAAGGATACCCTAGAGATCTCAATCCAATGATAGAATAAGGCAAAGAGATCTGCAATAAGGCATCCTAGGGTATGATTAAAGGTTAAAAGGGGGTTCACCACCAAGCTAGGGCTTGGAAAGACAAGTAACATGCAAGATCTAATGAAAAAACTTAATGCAATGTAAAACTCAAATGAATGACTTAGAAATGAATGCCAATTAGAGTAGTAAATTGAGAAAACATAGAGGTGCACATGGAAACCTATAGAAGCTAGGAATAAGGTTTTAGATGCTAGAAATGATGAATTTAATGCACACTAGGACTCATATGTGAGGTTAGGTGATTTAGTCCCATATTAGGGTTTCTAGGAAAGAACAAAAATATGGAAATGACAAGTCTAGAACTCCTAAAATATGGAAAAGTCACTATCTGGGACTCATACCAAGTAAGTGGTGTATTAGTCCCTACTTATTTTTTGAAGGGTTAATATCTGTATCTTCTCTTCTATCTATTCTCTTCCCTTCCAATCTAATTTTGATCTTAAATGCTAAATGCTCTCAGATGTCTTTTGTGATCTTGTAAATAAGTTGGAAAATTTAACAACCAAAACTTGACAACTTCTTCCAATCTTTCTCTTTAATGCATCTTCAACTAGATATGTAAAATAGACAAAGCGAGGGCAGAAAAATGTTGTTTTCTTTAGTGGAAATGGTTTTCCTTGGTCAAACTCATTTTTGTAATCAAACCTTGAAATGGAATGGAATAGAAAGGAGGAATGATGAATGAACAAAATGCTATGTTTAACTCACCAAACCCTTCAATAAGATGTTGCAAAACATGTATGAAATGGCTAGAATAATGTGGATCTTGACTCTTTCTTGAATGTTATGGATCTTGTCAGCCGGCGTCCGAGCGTTGGTTAAGGTGTTCCCTAGAGGCCCACCATGGGTTGACTCTCTAGCTCCGTGGTACCAGTTGGTGTGTCCCACAACAGCCGGTCAGAAAAGTTGCTCGATGGGGGGGGTTATATTGGAGCTTTCCCCTCGTTAAAAAATAAAAATAAAAATGTTATGGATCTTGTCTTGAATGCTTGCTTGAATCATGAAACCCTACATCACAAATGTTAGCTAAAAAAACATGATGCATGATGACCTTGACATGATGCTTGATACTTGAATAATGCTCCAAATCACTTGATAATTAGATCTTGAATTCTCTCTTGAATATTCTTGTAGACTCTTTTAATCACCAATTTTCTATAGTGCATGAATACTTAAGTTGCTAGGAGAAAATGAGTGAAATAACCTTGTATTTATACTTGTTTATGCCAAATTTCCCAAAATTAGAACACTACAAGCTGATATCAGATCTAGGAGAATAAAATCTAGCCAAGAATTTGAATTTAATTTAGGTCTAAGCTAAGTGGGATGTTGGAACAATGAAGAAGGTGACCTTTGGGTTTATTGCCATTGATGCCAACATTGGTTGGTAACTGGCTAGAAGTAAACTATGTATCTATATTGATATGATATTTTGATCTAGAAATTCTCTTAATAAAAGATGGGTATGTGCAGGATCATGATGGGCCAAAAAGTGGCGATATGATGGGTATGTGTAGGGTATGTGGCTAACGCCATTTTTTTTACCCAAAATTGATGAAATGAAAAGGGTTTTAAAGGAGATTCTCTTTCCACCAATATAAATTATGCTTTACTTTGAATTTTATAAATAATTATTATTCATTTTCTATTTGAATTATGACTAAAGTCCTCATTGATAGGCTGATTGAAAAACATCTATAGCTTTCAAATGGTATCACATTTTTTGAATCCAAAACATGCATCACATTCTATGCTTCACATAGTATAGGATTAAAAAAAATGAATTTCATGAAGTTTTGACCAAGTTAAGGTGGCTAGACATACGAGCTTTTATATTTTTTTAAAGTTGTAATAAAAAATTCATAATTAATTATTTACTTAGAAAAAAATTACAAAAAAATATGTATCACATCAGAACATGATTCCTCTACTTATATCTAAAATCTTATAAAAAAATATTATCATTTTATTGTGGTTAGGGTGGTCAGACATACACCTACTTCTTACTTCTTATTTTCTCCCTGAAATTGAAGTACCACTGCATTGAAATTTCAAATTTTCACCAAATAGATTATTATTATTTTTAAACAAACCTAGTAGTTTAGAAACTACATTCAATTTGATACAGATCTATTCTTACATATTTTTGAAATAATATAGATAACTTATTCAAATTTTTACGTCAAGTTTCCTAACTCTAATTTTTTTGAATTTTTCGCCACTTAAGGGCCTATTTTTTCCATGATGATCCTGCACATACCCAGATAATTCTATGATTTTTTGATATGTTTCTCAGGAGTGTCAATTATAGCTATGAACAAGCTTTCAACAACTCTAGTTGATCCAGTTGCTCAGATATCTATATGACAAAAAATCAACATTCTTTTGGTTGATAGGGTTAAGAACTACTTGTCTTATGAATATTTAAAGTGTTTCTTATTATGTTTGGGCCGACCTAATTTTTGTTTGACACATTTTGTTTTGTGTGCCAAAAATATTTTTGAATTGGGTTGACAAGTCACTTTGAATTTTGTATGTCCACATCCAATTAGGTTGACCTAATTGATATATGAAGATATAGACGTATATATGTATGTAAGGATGAAAAAGTAAGAGGAGTAAGTGTGGATGTGTGAATAGTGATCCAAGCTATGCGACAAGTGTTATTGTGCAAAGTTTTTGATAAATGTTGTATAACTGCAACTAGAGCAGGATTTTGTTTTTTGAGAGCTTAATAAGAACTAATCTTAGCATTTTGAAGGTGTACTTCTTCAGTTCATCTTTTGCTAGTGAGTGTTACTCTTTGTATCTTTACGATAAGCCATTTTGTATTCACTTTAGGTTGTGAGCCTTTCAGGGAAAATGTGTCCTAGTAGTGATCCCTATAATAGCTTGTAATTGGTTATAATATATTGTGAGTTAATCCTAACCATTTTTTTTCGCATTTTGGGTTTTCCACGTAAAAATCCCAGTGTCAATGTTATATGAGATGTTATGATTCTTTTCTTATTTTGGTTTACAGTTGCAGCTAAATATATGTTAATAATTGGATGGTTAGAAATTAATAGTGTTAGTGGAATATTGATTCACCCCCCTCTCAGTATTCAGTGTATTCAACAATTGGTATTAGAGCTTGGTTCCTTTGAAAAAGTATTACAGCTTGAGGAAGGTTCTAGAATTTGAATACATGGATAAAAAAAGCTATCTTGTTCCTCCAAAATAAATCTCTGCATCTAAGGAACTTCATGTTGCCCTTGAAGAATTGGACAAAAGTGAAGATGGGAAAAAAATCTGAAAGGAAACTTGAAAGAAGCAAATGAATGCATTAGAAAATTAAGAGAAAAAATCAAAAAGTTTAAGGAAAGGCATAGAGAAGTTAGTGATCAGCTGAGAAAGGCTAATGAAGACATTACCAGACCGATGGTGCAAGTGGAAGAAAAGAAAAGAGTTGAGAAAAGTAAGAAAGTTGAAATTCAGAATAAAATTGTTGAATGTACAAATCTTGAACAAGAAGTGCCAACTCTAAGATTTGATTTGGAAAAATAAAGAGCTCATGAAGAAAATTTCAAAAAAAGTTCTACAAGGCTTAATGAGTTGATTACATTTTAGAAACCTTCTAAAGAAAAAAGTGGTCTAGGACTTGAAGAAGGAAAAAGTTCAAAGGAAAAATAGATTCCCAAAAAAAGTGGACAATCAAAGGAAGACTCAAGGAAATAATAAATAGATCAAGAACCAAAGGAGCAATACTGGAAGGATTTCCATTCAACAACCTAATGCTCAAAGGTACCCATCTTTTAATGGTTTTTGTTTCTCATTAAATAAATTCGGTCATAGGGTAATAAAATGTAGAAGTAGAATGAATGAGAATATTGGATTCTTTTCTGGTCAATGCTTTACTTGCAATAAGTTTGGGTATAGAGCTACTGAGTGCAGAAGCTAGATAATGTTGAACAAATTCAATGCTAGTAGAAGGATTCAGTCTTTTCAAGGCTACTGCTATACATGCAATGTCTTTAGACATAAGGCTAATTAGTACAGATCAAGGATAAATGTAAATTAGGTTGATCAAAGATATGTTGTGTGCCACATTTGCAACAAACCAAGACATATCTCATAATTTTGTAGAAGCAAAATTGGAAAGAAACCTAATTTGGAACAAAAGAACAAACCTGTGAAAAAAGTGGATCCTACAGAGGCGAGAAAAGAAATGGAAAGGATCTAGAGGAAAAAGGAAGAACCTAAGAAAAAGTATGAGTCAAGTGCATCTATACCTACATTTGGTGTAGAAACCTCTTTCTAAAAATTGAACCTAGTAGTGGCTTCAAGGGGGTAGTTACAAAGAAATCTAAAAAACCCTTGATATATGAGGTGTCAAGCAGTGACACGAGGATATATTATGTAAGTTGTCATTTTGAAGGTGTTAAAGAAGTGTCTAGTGGAAAATATGCAAATCCAAAGAATTATGGAACCTTTTTGGGTTTACAGTGTACTTTATAAAGTGTTTATCAACTTTTAAGGTTGGAATGCATTAAATATGAATTAGGGAAAAAAAATTAAGTCATAAAGTAAGAAACCAAGTTGAGCTAAAGGAACATTTTCACAATTGGGAAGAAGTAGAGCGAGCTAAAGAGAGTTGAAGGCAATTCAAAGTATTTTGTATCAAAACCCTAGTTCTTTACAAAGCTTGAAAATATATTTTTTCGTTATCTGAATCTTTTGGATTCTAAGTTAAAGCAGCATTTTTAAGCATATTCAAGTTTTTTAAGGAGAAATGGACACTCCTACTATTGTGGAAGTTTCTAAGAGACCCCAACCCAAATTTAGAGGATATTCCTGGAAATTTTATGAAGTGGATCCACTCCAGAAGGAGAAGAATTCCTAGTGGAATTAGAATCACTGCAAAAATCTCTTACTAGAGTAAAAGAAATCTGGGATGATGGAAAGCCACCTTGGGAAGCAATTCTCAAGGAGTTACAAGGTGCCCCCAGTTCCTGATTGAAAGTTTCTTTTACTTTTTCCCCATCCTTTGTCCTTGATGTCAAAGGGGGAGAAGATTTTGTATAGAGAAGGGTATGTTAGAGTTTGGTGTGCTTTGGTGTTTTGTTCTCCAAAAATAGTTTTGTGTTTTTGTATATATGAAATGGGGAGTTTAGTGCATTATTGTTGCACAGTTTTTGAAGCATGCCTCATTTTTGGCACATGTGTTTCCATCAATTAAAAATGGGGAGATTGTTGGAAGAATGAAGAAGGTGACCTTAGGGTTTGTTGTCATTGATGCCAACATTGGTTGGTAATTGGCTAAGTAAAATGTGCATCTATACTGATTCGATATTTTGATCTAGAAATTCTCTCAGTAAAAGATAATTCTATGAGTTTTTTATATGTTGCTCAAGAGTGTCGGTTACAACTATGAACGAGCTTTCAACAACTCTAGTTGATCCAGTCGAGATATCTATATGAAAAAGTTTTGGCATTCTTTTGGCCAACAAGGTTAAGAATTGATTTTCTTATGAATGTTTAAAGTGTTTCTTATTAGGTTCTCGATGACCTAATTTGTGTTTGATACCTTTTTTTTGTGTGCCAAAAAGATTCTTCCATTGGTCCAACAAGTCACTTTGAATTTTGTATGTGCACATCCAATTTGGGTGACCTAATTGATGTATGAAGATATAGCTATATTTATGTATGTAAGGATATGTGAACAATGATGCAAGCTATGTGACAAGTGTTATAGTGTGAAGTTGTTGATAATTGTTGTATACCTACAACCAGAGCAAGATTTTGTTTTTCCAAAGCTTAACCGAAACTGATCTCATCACTTTGAAGGTGTACTTCTTCACTTCATCTTTTGGTAGTGAGCCTTATTCTTTGTACCTTTGTGATAAGCCATTTTGTATTCACTTTAGGTTGTGACCCTTTCAAGGATAGTGTTTCCTAGTAGTGAGACCTGTAATATCTTTTAACTGGCTATAATATATTGTGAGTTAATCCTCACCATGGTTTTTCCCATTTTGGGTTTTCCAAGTAAAAATCTTGGTTTCAATGTGATATGATATGTTATGATTCCTTTCTTGTTTTGGTTTACAATTGCAACTAGATGTGTTAATAATTAGATGGTTAGCAATTAATTGTGTTAGCAGAATACTAATTGACCCCCCTCTTAGTATTTGGTGTATTCAACATGGGACTCATACACCAGTCATGGTATATGAATCTCATTAGGCTAAGTTTGGGACACTTTTTTTAAGAAAGGCTTAGTTTAATGTGAAATCTAGATTGAGGCCTTGAAACTTAGGTGGGACCCATATGCCCAAGGTGGTGTATGAGTCCCAGATCACTAAATCTAGGCCATACAAACTAAAATCACATGAATTATGATTAGATATTGGTAAATTTCAAGATTAATCTTGGAAAGATGCATTAAATAATGATTGTGGATGCAAAATAAGGCCAATTAAAGCATAAAGAATCCCAATTAATTAATAAAAACCATAGATTAGTATTAAAGAGTAAGAAAAAACCTTACAACACCCTAAATAAGGCACAATTAAGTCCATTTAGTTTACAAGGGCCCAAACAAGTGTGAAAATGTAAAGGGATACATTTCTCTACACTACATTTAGCCCCCACTTTAGTGAGAGAAGGAATTGCTTGAAACTCACACTAAAGTAGATGAAATGCACATCAAAAGGCATCGAAATGTACCAATGCTAGTAATATAGGATGAAAATGACCAAGAGGGTTGAAAAATCTCCCAAGATCAATATCCTATCACAAACCAACATAGGCACAAAAGAACACATAGGTGAATAATGTAATGAGAAAAATAAAGGCACAAGCATACACTACCAAAGACAAGGAGAAAGAAACACAAAAATAAAAAACAAAAAAAGGGGTGGATGAATCTTTGATTGTTTGTACTGCACACTACGGATCAGATATAAGTTGTTTGTCCAAAAATGCATGCTCACTCTGAGGCAATGGAACTTAAGGTTGTCTGTTGAGTGAGTATCCATAAGGGTGAGACACATACTCACACTGTTGGTATGTGATAACATAAAGAAGCAAGTGGCTATGGGAAAGTCACACCTAATTTTGGCTCACATATGCATAACCAGACGAAAGCTATACCTCCTGATAACTTTGATAAGGTGCCACAAAATAATGAACTTTGAGCTTCATGAGGCAATCAAAGCTTCATATGCTCGATACTCATGAACAAACAAGATGGCTATATAGGAAAGAAAAGTGTGTTATGGAAGGTGGCCATATAACCAAAAATGTAAGAAGAGTGTAAGGTACATTAAAAGGAGTTTTTCTTAGTTCATGTAAGCTCTTTAACTTAGGGAACATTGTGCCTAATGTCTCGAAGAGAGGAAGAATCAAAGAATGGAAGATTGACAACTTAGGGGATGCAGTGTGTCACATCAAGCCACTAAGAGGAAAATAATATGTTAAGAGAGATGACACTCTTAAAGGAAATCAAACCCAATGTCACCACAAAGAGAGAGATGCATTTCATAAAGTAATAAGACTACATAATGAAACATGATATGTAACAGAATAATGACAATGGATTCCCCCACTTTAAAGAAATTGCTAAACACCATGTTGTGAATAATTACCATAAAGTATAAAATGATAGATGCTAACAATAAAGAGGACATTAGAGCCTATTTGTAAAGCCTTATGCCAAGTCATATGTTTCCAAATGAAGCTACATCATGGAAAGGGAAGGGGTTTCCCCTAAAATGAAATCCCAAAATAACATAAGGGATGCACAGATTCGAGGTTAGTATGTCTTTGAGCCACTACAATGTTTTTAGAGAGCTCATAACTATCATCATTCCCAAAATTCTCATGGAATAGGAAGAATGACACAAAGAGAGTGAAAACAAAGAAAAAAATTTCAGTTCAACATGTAAGAGACATGAATATCTTGATGCCTTGCATCATCCCCAAAAGGAGAACACAAGACAAACGAAAAAGATAAAGGGAAATATTTTGGGTCAACATGGAAGAGACATGAATGTATCAATTCCTTGTGTCATCTCCAAATGGAAAAACACAAGACCAAGAAAAGACAAAAGATTTATAGCATATGGAAGAATGTAGGTACACATAGAGGAATGCCACAAAGAGAGAGAAATACATCAAACAAAATGTTATCGGGGATCACATTACACATGTATGCAATCACACAAAAGAAAAATAAACAATGAAAAAGACTAGTAAGGAACATGCAATTCAACCTATTAGCAAGTCATCTGCATCCCAAGCATGTTCATCATATATAGAAGATGAAAAAATAGCCATAGAGAAAATAGCAAGTGTTGAACTATGGTTATCACCAAGTTCAACATTCTTCCTAGGATAATTATTGTTTAAACTCATAAAAGTGGAAAAAAATGTATTCAATTCATTATGCACTTCTTCCTCAATCTTAGCAACCTAATCATCATTTTCCAAGTTAATCATAACAGGAGGTTGAATGATAATGTTTAAAGAAGGATTTAGCTGTTGTTGTAGGTTTTGTATAGGATCTTTTTGTTGTGGTGAAGAGGGAGACTCATTGTGTATCACTTCAATCAAGTTTGGATGTTTATTTTCTTTGTTTCTTCATTTAACCTTCAAGCAAGAGCACAATGTCTACACCTATGCTCTCTAGAATTTCTCTTTCTTTTGCTATGATTTTCAAGTTGTGCTTGTGTAGGAGCAGGTTTAGCAACCATAGGTTTCTTTTTATCACTGAGGGGAGGATTGAAAGGAACCATGGGAGGTTGTTCAACTACCTTCTCTTTAGCTATGTAAACTTGTTTTATCTTAGGAGGTGTGACAATATTGTTTTCATTATATCTTGGTTGTTTATATGAGATAAGTAAAGGATCGGTCTTAGGTTGGTTTTGATTTTTTGGAATATCTTTTGGTTCAATCATAGTTTCATTGAGGATGGTAGGCTCAGTCATAGGTTGAGGTATGTTTGTAAGTGATAGTTTTGCTATGCATTTCGCCTTAAACTTTTGATAGGATTTGAAAAAGGAGTCCTTGTGAGGTTTAATAGGTACCATAGGCTAAGGCCAAAATAAATCTAATGAAAAGTTCCTTTGAGAAGACAAAGGATTAAAGCCACTATGGTGCACAGTGAATATTTCATTATCAAAGGGAAACTTTAAACATGTATGCAGGACCAATGGGACGGATTCCATGGAGCATAGCCAGGTGTAACTAAGCTTCACATGGAATTGATCTGACGTCGATATGATGAAGAATGAGACATCTAATTTTTTTGGTCCTATTTATAAAGGAAGGGTGATTAATCCCATCATAGGGAAAGAAAAACCATTATGTGTTTTTATCCTTTCTTTTTGTTTTTCATATGTTTTTTGATAGAGTTCATGCACGAGTAAGAATTCCTCAGTGATCACACTTTCTCCACAGATGAGATCAATTAATATCCCATTATTGGGCTTATTGTTGATTCAGCGAGCTATGTAAGGATGACCATCAAGTGCATTTCTAATTATATCTTTAGATGAGAAATCAATGTCAAGAGGCTTTTTTGTTCGGCCCTTACAAGGTTGAGTTTCAATCAATGCAACCAAACCATCAATATGGTTTTGTTCATTAGTATCTATAGGACCTTGTTTATCAGTATATGTGTTGTCATCATTCGTGACAACACTCATCACATCATTCTTTGTAGTTTCACTAGCTTTGACAAATGAAATATTATGATCTGGCATGGGGTTGGTAAATATTTGAAAATTTTGGTTAGGATGGGAAACAAACTTATTTCCTTGATCATTAACACCTCCAATTGAAAGATGACCACAATAAATGAGGCCTTACACAAAATGTTTAAGACACTTGCAATGTTTTGTATCATGTCCATTTTTTCAATGATAATGGCAACAAGAATTTGATCTAAAATTCATAAGTAAGTCAAGTATTATGATCAAGAGTTTTAATGGGAGGAAAGGTGATCATTTTCTATTCTAAAAGTTGTGTCACGATGTTTTGGAGGGTCTTGGGTAAGGGAGTGAATTGTCTAGACGGATCCCCAAATGTGAAAGGAGTTGTCTTCCTTATAGTTGCCACTTGAGTATCAACATGTTGAGCTATTTTTTGAGGAGGATTAAGTTGAAGGAATCCTTTATTCTACTTTCTAAAAGGTTGGTGATTTTTTTGGTTTGTGGATTTAGAATTCTTAGGATGACTAGAGGTGGGTTTTGTTTCATGACTACTAACCGAATTTTGATAATCATGAAAGGTATTACAGAAGTGTACGAATGAAGGAAAATTCATCATGCTAAGCTCATCTTGTATTTTAGTTTGAAATTTTTCAATGAACATCTATTGAAGGTGAGGATTGAAGATCTTTACATCGATTTGGGAGTAAACCGATTGATAGCATGAAATAAAGTCAGTAACTTTTTCATCATGTTTTTGCTTACATCTCATGAAATCAGCTAAGGTCATCTTAGGAGTCATGTGCACTTGGAAATGGTGTATAAATACCTCAAAAATTTCATTGAATGAATGAATTGAGTTGTTCGATAATGAGGAAAACCATTCTAAGGTAGTATCCTTCAAGGATCTAGGGAAAAGCTTAGCCAAGAGCTTATCCTCAAGAATAAAATCACTACATAAGGCGGTATAAGTGGAAACATGGTTAGAAGGATCTCCTTTCCCCCCATATTTCTCAAATCGAGGAATCTCTATACCTTGTGGTATCGGTGTTCTCAATATCTCCAAGGATAAGGGATTGATTTTGACATAGTATGTAGGTTGGCCATTTTGATTTTGGTTTATGGTAGAAACTTGCTTTTGAAGGGATGAAACAGTTTGCAAAAGTTGATTTATGATGAAATCATTGTTTGCATTTTGAGATGGAGGTGAATAAGGAGGAGGTGTATATGTGTTCGAGGGAAAATTGAATGGAATTCTTATGGGAGGTAAAGTGGTAGGAGATATGACATGTGATGCCAAAAAGGTACTAGGAATAGTAGCGGAAATACCCAAGGTAGGAATGACATTACTCATAGGTTGCATCGTTGTTGTAACTTGAGGGTTGGTGTACTTAGAAATAGAGGCAATGGTTGTAGGAGGAGGAATTTGAGTTCCTCCTTGACTTTGGACATTGTTTGCAGGTAAAGCATAGCTAGTTGTTGAGGTAAGATGTTTTCCAAAAATCTGAATAATGTTACACACAAGTTCTATTCCTTCCTCACTCTCAATCATATGATGTATGTTATCTATGGTAACGATAGTGGTGGTAGAGATATTTTTAGTGCTCACATGATGTTGTAGGTTTGCTAAGTCTTCATGGATTTGGATTATGTTTCCTTGCAAAATATTGGCAACCATTGTTTCAACATTTTTCACACTACTTGAAGGTAAAGAGTTTTCAAAGGTATGGTCCATACCTAGTGAAATAATGTTAACACTAGGAGTGAAAGAGCTAGATAAACCAAGATGTATGATGATTGTGCTATCGCAGGATGACATGAGTCTCCAACTATGTCTCACTATAGTATTAGCAATAGAACACCAAGTAGAAAAGCTCATACAAGGGACAATCAAGGAAATGCAAGATTCCACTAAGAGAAGATTAATGCTATCCTTTAATTTTGATTCAAATGAAATTAAGCTAGATGCAATAAAATGAAGGAAATAAAAACTCTATAAACTGAAACAAAAATGTAATAAAAACAAATAGAAGCACAAAAATAGAGTTTTTATTGCTATAAAATGTAGTTTAAAATTTGAAATAGGACTAAATCACCCAAAGGGGCATATGAGTCCCAATTAGGATTTTTTAGGGATTTAAATTCTAAATAGCAATCACCACAGAATACCCAGAAATGAGGAAAAACCATTTGTACTAGGACTAAATCACCGAGAGGGGTGTATAAGTCCTAGATTAGGGTTTTTGCACTATTTTCAACAAATTCTATGTGAATTTTATGTTCTTTATTTTGGATGATGTCTAGACTAAATGAAAATGTAGATTTTAGATGAAATTCAATGATGCAAGATGCAAAAATGCAACCTATATGCACTTTCACTAATGCAAGATTGAGAAACCCTAGATGAAAATTAACTAATGCAAGACCTAATGCAAAGTTAATGCAAGATAGATATAGGACTATGAAGCACTCCAAATCAGAAATAAGGTTATCTAAATGTAGGTTCACAAAAATGAAACAATGGAAATAGGGCTCTCCACCTTTTAGGAGACATAACACTAGGGATAGGGACCTATTTCACTCAAGTTTCATTGAAGGATACCTTAGAGATCTCAATCCAATAATAGAATGAGGGAAAGAGATATGCAATAAGGTGTCCTAGGGTATGATTAAAGGATAAAAGGGGGTTCACCACCAAGCTAGGGCTTGGAAAGACAAGTAACATGCAATATATAATGACAAAACCTAATGCTATGTAAAACTCAAATGAATGCAAATCAAAATAATAAACTAAGAAATCACAGAGGTGCAACTGGAAACTTGTAGAAGCTCAGAACAACGTATAAGATATTGAAAATGCTAAATTTAATGCACACTAGGACTCATATGCTAGGCTGGGTGATTTAGTCCTAGATTAGGGTTTGTTGGTAGGAACAAAAATATGGCAATGACAAGTATGGAACTCCTGAAATCTAGAAAAGTCACTATACTAGGACTCATATTCCATAAGTGGTGTATCAGTCCTACTTAAATTTTTTGGAGGGTCAATATCTGAATTTTCTCTTCTATCTCTGATCTTCCTTCCAATCATGATTTCCAGATTTGAAATACTAATTTCTGCTATGTAGATGTCTTTTAGTAATCTCTTAAATAAGGTAGCAACTTTGACAACTTTTCAAACTTGAAAAATTCTTCCAATATTGCTCTTCAATGTATCTTCAACCTAGATCTACAAATCATGCACTAAAGAGAGGTAAAAATTCTATTTTGTTTGTGGAAAGAGGTTTGCCTTGGTCAAACCCTGTTTTGGTAATCAAACCTTGAAATGGAATAAAATAGAAAGGAGGAATATGTATGAATGAAATGCTATGTTCTAGCTCATCAAACCCTTGAATAAGATGCTTGAAACATGTATGAAATGGCCAACATTAATGTGGATCTTGAATCTTTCTTGAATGGTATGGATCTTGACTTGAATGCTTACTTGAATCATGAAACCCTACATCACAAATGTTAGCTCAAAAATAAATATGATGCATGATGACCTTGACATGATGCTTGATACTTGAATAATTCTCCAAATCACTTGATAATCAGCTCTTGAATACTCTTTATAGCTCTTGTAGACTCTTGTAATCACCAATTTTCTATAATGCATGAGTACTTAAGTTGCTAGAAGAAAATGAGCAAAATAACCCTATATTTATATGTGTTTATTCCAAATTTCTCAAAATTACAACACTACAAGTTGACATTTGATGCAGAGCTACAAGGATCACAACTCAACTCATCATTCATTTCACAAACATCACTTGATTCCACAACCAATCTGAGATTAGAGCATACAACTAATCGTAGATTCCTTAAAACACATTGACATCACCAAAACAATGAACTCAAACTCTTTTCCCAACACAAACTCTCAAACATGTTCATTTACAATGATGACTGCCCAAAACAACAATTAGGCCCTTTTAGGCCCCATCAAATCACAATTACGCCATTCTAGCCCTAACTCCATGCTGTAAGAAGCTTTTGGGACACCTTTTAGATCAATTTGAAATATTTCAAATAAAGAAACAACTATGTTTTGTAACAACACCAAACAATGAATTGTCAATACTAGATTAGGCCTAACTAGACCTTCATGGACTGCCCTCCTACCATAAAATAAGCACACAACATCAACAACCCTGTTGATCACCAAAAAAAATTGGAACATTCAATATATTCTCCTGAATGATCTTTAATTGAAATACATAGTATTAGATGAATAAACAATCAAATTAAAAGTAAGTTACAATCTGGACCAAACTTTCAACATCCTGCCCTTCCTGTCTTCCTTAAACTTGTTCTTCATCACCATTGTATTTTTCAACATCCTAACTTTTAAGAGGATCTAAATCTCTGCAAGACCTACCACAAACAATTCCACTCACATCAAACATCAATTCCAAAAATTGTTTGTCTTTGTTGTCCTAGGAATACATAGTCTGATCTTCACTATAAAGTGCATAAAACTGTCATTAGTAACATTCACATGAATAATCATTAAGATAATCCCTCCGTCTAGTTTGTAGATTACTTAGTTATAGAAATTTCATCCAATTTTTAGACAGATCCAATAGTTAAAAAAAAGTTACGAGGGTTTTACCAAGACGGGTAACCCTTGGTAGGGTTCCAGGCTGGTTTTACAAAAAATGCCATATCTTTCTCATACCTTCATGAAATAAAATGAGACCAAGTTAAAAATGATGTAGAAACATATTACTACCTTCTCCAATGACTTCCCCTTCAATATCAAGCTTTACATTTCCGTAGAAGAGCAAAGAATCACGTTTTTTCAGAAAAAAAACATAGTAATTTGCATGAAAAATAGGGTTTCTTCATTAATTTGTCCATCATTTACATCCCCTCTTCTCTGCCTCAACTTGTGAGAGGCTTATTTATGCTTTGAAAAAAAAACTACCTCAAATCAACAAACCACAACTGATTCTAACCTACTTCTAATCGCTTGATTTGTCAATTACTTAATTTTTGCTCTTTTGACAATGTTTACAATATGGAGCAATTTTGAAAATTAGTGACAAATAACTTAAAATATAATTTCCTAAGACTCAAATGACCTCATGCATATCAAAAATGGATCATTAAGCCTTATTACAACATTAATAAATTAAAATGGAGCAAATGAATCAATATGGCCTCCTCGAGGCATGCGATCAAATAGGTGCTCCTTCACCAAACTCCCGAGGGCAAAAGAATTCAAGCCCCTTTGAATTGTCTTCTTCCTAGTCTTCCAATTACTTTGCACCTTGTCCTTTTTCTTTGCAACCATCTTTGGTCCTTACCTCATTTTCTTCTTCTTATGCCTTCTCCTGTCAAGCATCCCTACAACTTGGAAGTTCCAAAACTCTATCATATCATCAAACACTTCACTTTGTCCTTCATAACCCGCACATACATAGTCCAAGGAAAAATTAGAAACAAAATATAGAGACCTTGAGGTCTCCTCCTTGTCTTCTTGTACTTCAAATTCCTCTTCACCCATGACCAACATATCCAATCTTGACACCAATTCACTTGCAACCTCAATATCCTTGTTTTCTTCTACCTTGATGAGTTCTTCTTCCTCTTGTTTGACTTGTCCATCACCAACCTTAGTATCCCATTCTTCTTCAATAGCTGCATATTGTTCCCATAAGTCTTCTTCTTCATCTTTGATTGAATTTTCCACCTTTTGTTTTCTTTGCTTCTTCATAATCTTCTTTATAGGCCATCTTAACCCCTTTGAAATTGGTATATTCCAACTCCTTAGTGATTTCTTAAGAAGTTGGTGTTCTTTATCTAATCTTTCCAACCTTTTGCTCATCTCTTCCATGGCTTTCTCAAACTATAATTTTCTTGCCTTCTTTCTCTCCATCTTTCTCAACTCTTTTTCCTCTCTTTCCTTATTCTTTTGTGAATCCCCAGCCTGCAAACATCTTTCCAATCTTCTCAAAAAATCCATCTCCACAAGCAAGCCTCTCCTTACTTCCACTTCACTTTGCCACACCTAGGAAATCAGGTTCCTTCCTCAACCTGCACAACACAACACAAAACCAAAACCACCAACAAACTTCACTAGCGCATATCTTTCTCAGGCTATGATACCACTATGATGCAGAGCTACAAGGATCACAACTCAACTCATCATTCATTTCACAAACATCACTTGATTCCAGAACCAATCTAAGATTAGAGCATACAACTACTCATAGATTCCTCAAAACACATTGACATCACCAAAACAATGAACTCAAACTCTTTTCCCAACACAAACTCTCAAACATGTTCGTTTACAATGTTGACTACCCAAAACAACAATTAGGCCCTTTTAGGCCCCATCAAATCACAATTATGCCATTCTAGCCCTAACTCCAAACTGTAAGAAGCTTTTGGGACACCTTTTAGATCAATTTGAAATATTTCAAATAAAGAAACAACTATGTTTTGCAACAACACCAAACAATGAATTGTCAATAGTAGATTAGGCCTAACTAGACCTTCATGGACTGCCCTCCTCCCATAAAATAAGCACACAACATCAACAACCCTGTTGATCACCAAAAAAATTTGGAACATTCAATATATTCTCCTGAATGATCTTTAGTTGAAATACATAGTATTAGATGAATAAACAATCAAATTAAAAGTAAGTTACAATCTGGACCAAACTATCAACATCCTGCCCTTCCTATCTTCCTTAAACTTGTTCTTCATCACCATTGTATTTTTCAACATCCTAACTTTTAAGAGGGTCTAAATCTTTGCAAGACCTGCCACAAACAATTCCACTCACAGCAAACATCAATTCCAAAAATTGTTTGTCTTTGCTGTCCTAGGAATACATAGTTTGATCTTCACTATAAAGTGCAGAAAACTATCATTAATAACTTTCACATGAATAATAATTAAGCCAATGCCTCCATCCATTTGGTAGATTACTTAGTTATAGAAATTTCATCCAATTTTTAGACAGATCCAATTGTTAAAAAAAAAGTTATGAGGGTTTTACCAAAACGGGTAACCCTTGGTAGGGTTCCAGGCTGGTTTTACAAAAAATGCCATATCTTTCTCATACCTTCATGAAATAAAATGATACCAAGTTAAAAATGATGTAGAAACATATTACTACCTTCTCCAATGACTTCCCCTTTAGTATCAAGCTATACATTTCTGTACAAGAGCAAAGAATCACACTTTTTCAGAAAAAAACATAGAAATTTGCATGAAAAACAGGGTTTCTTCATTAATTTGTCCATCATTTACATCCCCTCTTCTCTACCTCGACTTGTGAGAGGATTATTTATGCTTTGAAAAGAAAACTACCTCAAATCAACAAACCACAACTGATTCTAACCTACTTCTAATCACTTGATTTGTGAATTACTTAATTTTTGCTCTTTTGACAATGTTTACAATATGGAGCAATTTTGAACATTAGTGACAAATAACTTAAAATATAATTTCCTAAGACTCAAATGACCTCATGCATATAAAAAATGGATCATTAAGCCTTATTACAACATTAATACATTAAAATGGAGCAAATGAATCAATATGGCCTCATGGAGGCATGTGATCAAATAGGTGCTCCTGCACCAACATTAGATCTAGGAGAATAAAATCCCACCAAGAATTTGAATTTAATTTAGGTCTAAGCTAAGTAGGAATCATACACCAGTTGTGGCATATGAGTCCCATTGGGTTAAGATCGGGACACAATTTTCAAGAAAGGCTTAGTTTAATATGAAATCCAGATCGGGGCCCCAAAACATGGGTGGGATCCATACACACAAGGTGGTGTATGAGTCCCATATCACTAAATATAGGTCATACAAACCAAAATCACATGAATTATGATTGGATATTGGTAAATGTCAGAATTAATTTTGGAAAGATGCATTAAATAAGGCTTGTGAATACAAAATAAGGTAAATTAAACCATAAAGAAGCCCAATTAATTAATAAGAACCCTAGATTATTGTGAAAGTGTAAGAAAACACCTTACAACACCCTAAATAAGGTACAATTAAGTCCATTTAGTTTACAAGGTCCCAAACAAGTGTGAAAATGTAAAGGGATACATTTTTCTACACTACACATCCTTTTCTTCTATCACCATGAAGAGTATTTCTTCTCTATCCTATCAAAGAGGCTCCCACAACTTTCTTTGGATAAGCTAATTTATTATTGGATGTAGAGACTCTTTCTATTCCTTCATAAGTTATTTTCATGTTTTCCTCATGCACTCTATTTCTTGTTGTGATGATATTTCCTTCCTTTCTTTTTGTTGTAGTCTTCTTCTTATTCTGATCTATTTTAGGATCTAGGATGACTGCTTATAGAATGCTTAACATTTTATAATAGTTAACTCAAAGCTCTAATCGAACGAATTAACATAACATAAATGCTTAAATAAACAAAGCATAACCATTATGGTGAACTGAAAGAAAGAGAGAAAAGATAGAAGAGATCAAACACAATTGATAATGAAGTTTTTCCGAATGGATTACATCTCCAGGTTCCTCTCCAATGGAGTGACCGATACGATTATGCTCCAAAAATTAGTTACAATTACTTCAAGACTATCTCCCTTGAGCACAACAGGATGAAATTCCTCCGGTGTGTGGAAATATCTTCAGAATCTCCTAAGCATACTCTCCTTCACATCATCTAGACTTGGAAAATCAAAGGCCTACACCCCCTTTATTATAAATTTACTATATGGGGCTAAAATCTCCATAATTAATAAAATAGCTCCCCTTAACAAAATAACCCATTTCCCTTCATTCCCAACCTCTCTTTGCCATCCTAGAATTGGCCTTATTTGATGGAAAGGGGGTTGGTTCCAACTACATAGGTTAATTATGCATAAAAACCCATTTTCAGGTTTTGGGAAGTCAAAAAAATGAATGCATGTCCCATATAACATTGAAGAGTCTTCCAGTCTAATGGTGGGCTATAATTTTGGTTGGCCTGTGGTCAGAAGTTCCAGCCTTGCTGACCAACTTTTGTCTTCATACCACATCGAAACACATAAAAAAATGAACTGGTGAAGCCATACAGTTAAGGAAGTCATCATGGGCGCAACGACTGGAGGTCTAGCTTGCACATGGCATGTCACGGGTTCGAGGTTGTTAACAAAAATTTTAAACAAACCAACTTGCCAACCAAAGGAGTATATCGACAAGGAACCACATCGTACCTCCTGAATGGGCCATGTGGCATCCTCTGATTTGCTGTCAGAGCCAACTCAACTGCTGATGGAGCCTACCACGTTGATGCCATGTTAGAGTATGGTTGTCATGTGATTATGCAACATCATCTATATGGACGTATGACTCTATAAGTCAGCTACCATGTGTCAAATCCTAGTTGGTCCACCTCAGCTTCTGTATGGTACAGACAACCATGTCAGCATGTTGATGTCATCAGCTATACCACCTAGCCCACCAAGTCAATTGCAACTTTGACTTGTGATAACTCGGACATATGACCTTGAATTTTGACGAAAGAAACGTCGTTGGGTTTGTCTCGTCAAGCTCTTTGATTTGATGCCATTTCCATTGATTTATGAAATGGTCATTTTTTTCACTTTCTGAACGACCCCTGGTGCTAGTTTGACCCATACTTTGACCGACTATAACTTGGACATACATAATCCTTTTTATCTCATTCAAGTTGCGTTGGAATCAAAATTCTGAGCTCTTCCTGATGGTGCTAAATTTTGGAGCATTGGAGACACTTCAAATTTCACTAAAAAATTATCCCCCCGATCATATTCACTACTTTCACTCTTGGTCTATGGAAACTTAGAAGAAAAATGACCTATATTACAAAAATTAAAATATTTAAAAGTATATTTACCTTTGTGTTCAATAGATCCTTTTTTAGCTTTCACTTGAATTGAGTTTCTTCTTCATCACTTGAATTTTCACATGATTTACATCCTTTGTTCTTTATCTTCTTGGATACTTTGAAAGTGGTTTCCCATTTTGATGGCTTGTCCTTCTTTATCCTCATTTTGTATGTTGTGAGGATTGCATGTAACTCATCCATCTTCTAAGCATCTAGATCCCTCATTTCCTCAATGATGGAAACTTTCACATAAAATCTCATGGGGAGAGATCTTAAAACCTTTTGCATAAATATTGCATCCTCAATCTTCTCTTCAAGACCATAGATAGTGTTGAAAATTTTATCCATGTGAAGTAGATAAGCATTGATATTTTATTCATCCTTCATCTTCAAACTCTTAATTGTCTCCTATCGATTTGAAGATTAGCCCTCTTAACCTTTTCATCTCCATCATATATATATTTTCAATTTATCCCACATGTCCTTAGCCAATGTGTAGTGCATAACCTTCAAAAAATTCAATTCAGGTAATCCACACAAGTATTTTTGGCTTCTCCATTGATCTCTCTCACCCTCTTTTTGATTTGATCCATTATTGTGGTTGTAACTAGAGTATAACCAACTTCAATAGATCACCAAATATCATATCCTAGAGCATTCAAATAAGTCTCCATCCTTATGCTCTAAAAGGCATAATTTTCTCCACCAAATAGTGGTTCCCTATTTGAGGAAAATCTATACCCTTCAGCCATGTGTGCTTCCAAGATCCACCTTCAAGCGATTAAGCTCTTTTTGAACGAATCAAATTTGATACCAATTGATGAGAATATAATTATATAAAGAGGGGGGTGAATTGGTATAAGACAATATTTTACCTTTTCAAAACTTAACAACCACATCAATATCAATCACACAAGATCTAACAATTATGCAACACAAAAAAACACATTATTTACATGGAAAACCTTATGGGAGAAAACCACAAAAATATTTGTTATATAAAAATTCTCTTACAATATTCATAGGCACAAATCCACTAAAGATACCAATCCCCACTTACAAGATTTGTAGGCATCAACCTACTAGAGACACCAACCCCCACTTATAAGATTTATAGGCAACAACCTACTAGAGACACCAATCCCCACAACTGAGCACCGACTCAATAAAAGACACAAATCTCTTCTAAATTTGAAGGAACCAACCTCTCCAATGTCTATTCCAAAAAACATCACTTATTTCTGCTCCAATTCTTCATTAAGATTTGTTATAAATATCTCTTATATCTCTACTCAAGTTCACCTTATATCTTTGCTCCAAAATAGTGCAATTTCTTATCCAAATTCTACTCTAATTTAGGCACAATGTCTACTATAAATCTACCATAAAGGTTTTCTTCAAATCAGGCATAATGTCTCCTATAAATCTGCCTTAGAGGTCTATTCCAAATAAGGCACAATATTTTCTCTAAATCTACCTTAAAGGCCCACTCCAAATCATGCACAATGTCTGCTAATCTGCGTTAAAGGTCTACACCAAATTAGGTGCAATGTCTTCTATAAATCTTCCTTAAGGGTCTACTCCAAATCAATCATAAAGTCTATTATAAATTTTCTCTTCTTCTCCTAATTTTTTCACTTAAAAAGGAATGATTGTATATTGAATAAATTTTGTTCTAACCAACAAAATAACTTGTATTTATATCCAAATCATGCACTTTATCAAAAGCAAGTCGACCAAGATTTCACATAAAATTTATTTTAAATATTTAAATTCACCTTTCAAAGTAGGTTGGCCATCCATGGGAAATAATACTTCCTTAAGGGGTCGGCCTCTTTAATTAATATTCGATTTTAATTTCTACCTTTTAAATCTAGTGTTGCCATAAGTAGATGGAGGTCATCCATAAATAAGTTAAATCAAACTCATATTATTCCTTGGCTTCAATCAATTAAGTTTTCATCATAGAATTCTTCCTTTGACACAAATGATAATAGTTATAGTTCAATCTTGTACATATTCCTTTGAGATTAATGAAAATATTTCCAACACCTTGACAATGTGCCAACTCTCATCTAATGAAAAACCTTTAGATAATGAAGAAAAATAAAATGACATTCTTAATATAATAAAAAATAAATAGGAAAATTATATGTTGCTTACTTCACCACTATACAATGCTATGAAAGGGGGAAAAGAGAATATACTAACCAAGGTAAAAGATTCATATTTTTTCTACACTTTCACAGTAATGTAGGTTTTTCATTTCTTGCATGAGATGTGGATGAAGTAACCATTATAAGAAGATGTGAAAAAGAAACATCAATAATGAATGAAACTATAGACAGTTAATTTTTTTTTTACTGATATTGCACATTTGAATCTGAGTACTAACACCATTTTGTCCTAAATTAACCTCTTTTTCGTTTGTTTAATTGAATAATCCTAGTTGTTTAATTAAATACATAATTTTCTACTATTAATAAAATGATCAATATAATTTGGCTAATTCATCCCCTTTCATGCTAATTTTCATCTTATTTAATTAGGTAATGCAAATTATTTAATTAAATTTCTTATGTCCTCTCATTTAATTCAATAATCTTAATTATTGAATTAAATTTCATTTAACCCTCTTTCATTTAAATAAGTTAATTATTTAATAGAAATCCTAATTTCCCTCCATCTTGTACAATTAAGTAATTTCTTAAATCACTTAATTGGATAATTTCTCTCACCCTCCCACTTGCAAGGGAATATTCCCCTAGAATATTCCTTCATTTTGAAATGGAATATCTTGCAACAAAATTCCTAACAAAATCCTAATTTTTAGGAAGTGTTGTTCTTTGAATCAATGAGAGCCATTGATTAAATCCTTGATCCATGTCAACTTGCATTCTCATCCATTGATGATAATCCTTGATCCATGCATTCACCTCTCATTGCTTCTCATCTGTTGATTGATCAAATCAATCCTGACCATTGATTCACCATTTTCTCCTATAAATTCTCCTCATTTCTTTGATAAAAGACCCATTTCCATTTTAGCAAATTTATGTTGCACATTTTCATACTCAATTTCATCCATTTACATCCATATTTAGCATTTAGCATCATTTTAGCTTAGTTTACATCAATATTCATCAATGGAATCCATTTAGATGCTTGTTTCAATCTAGGGATTTGGAAAGGGTTGACATTCCACATCAATGCAACACCAATCCTTAAATGGGATCAGGTTTGAGGAATTTAACTAGGTTCCTTTATGCATTTCTTAATAGTTTATGTTTAAATGGTATCTTCGTTCTATGTTTTCAAGTATTTCATTGGGAGTATAGCTTGACTAGTTAGATATTGCTTAACATCTATTGAATCTGGTGTTTTTAGCTTATGTTATGATCCAATCAATTGATCCAAAGCCAAATCATGCCACTAATATTGGAACACCAAGTGGCACTATCTCAACCTTTGGTCCCCCAAGTAATGAAAAATCAAATGGGACCCCAAATCTACATTCCTTCACCCCAATCTCAAATTTTAGATGGAATGATAGTGCAAAACAATCCTAAAAATATGATCACACAACAACCACCTGACAATCAAATCAACCCACAAAACACTCACACGATGGTCCCTCAAAATCCACCACATGTTTAACAAAATCAAAATGTTTCAAACCAATATAGTATAATGTTGCAAGCACAACAAGCCTATCGGCAAGCTGATGAGGGCCACACCGCTTGAAACCCACACAAATCATCACAATAAATACCAAAACAGAATATTGGAGATAAAAAAATAACTCAATTTCAATTATTTTCCAGAAAATAAAATTTAAGATTCAAAACTTACATGCTACGGCCGCATGGGCTTGATTCACTACAACAAAATCAACTGTGAAAACAAAATATATTATTCAGAGCCACAATCTGCACTAATGGAGCCACACCACACACCCCCACTTAACCCTTTCCATTTTACCCCAATAACCACCATAGAATGTTCAAGAACGTTCAAATTTCCCTTTTGTTTTGGCACCAAATTCCCACCATTTGATTTCTGGCCTAGGAAGAAATTTTAATGAAATTCACTTTTTAGAGGGGCAACTTCGCAGGGCCATAACTTTTGATCTAAGTGTCTGATTTGCTACTATTGCATATTGTTGGAAAGTTGTCAAAGAGATCAACAATGCTTGAGCCCATCAAAGGTTGGTTCATCAACCTTTTGAGCTATTTTGGGGCCTCTAAAGTCTTCATATTTGAATTTGAAGTTGCATTGGAGAAATTTCTTAGGACAAAAACTTTAATATATCCCAAACCGTGCAAGATATTGAGATGATTCTTTCGCGATTGGAAATGTTTTTTAGTTCCACTCCTTGAGATAAATTTTTCTGATCCATACAAGCCCATTTCGGTTGCCTTACTAAAAATAGTAACTGACATTTTTTTGCTATTTTTGACTCTTGACTGTCTTATGCCCCTTAAGTGCCATCATGAAACTCAAAACAACTAAAGAAATTAAGGAAAAATATTTTTTTTGGGTGATACAAGATTTCCCTACATCGCTGGATGCTCCTACATCAAACACCCAAGTTAATTTGAAAAGTGACCCTACCACTTCTCAAGAATTAGAGGGAAACAAAGACGGTTAACCTTAGCCTCAAAAAACCATGATGAATCTTCAACAGGCCTTCCTCTCCACTTCACCAAACTATACTTTGCATATTTCTTTTTTCTTGTCCTTCTACCCACACGACTTTCCAAAATTTCTTCTATCTCCTCCTTTTCTGAAGTATGTGTTGGAATATTCCATTGTTCTTCTATTGTTTCTTCATTAATTCCCCCTTCATGATATTCTGTTAAAGGGTATGTGCAGGAGCATCATGGAAAAAATAGGCCCTTAAGTGGCAATGAAAATTCAGAAAATCAGAGTTAGGCAAAATGACATAAAAATTTGAATAAGTTATCTATATTATTTCAAAAATATGTAAGAATAGAATTTGTGGAAAATTG
>VDFB02137365.1:27823031-27850280 GCA_007258455.2 Sequoia sempervirens | reverse complement strand
TGAGTAATTATAATAATTTCAAGCTTAGAGAAATAGATTAGTGTTAAATTTTAGGAATTTAGTAGATTTGTAATAGGCTTAATTGTTCTACAATAGCAAAGATATATGAATGATAATTGCAGGTTCCTGGATTAGTTTCTCTCCTCTATAATTTTGGCTTTCAAATTATGAATAAAAGAATCAAGGTTCATTTATTTTTCTTGAATCATTTTGATTGAATGTGTGATTTCATCTTTTGCTTTAGTTCAAAGAGATAAATAAGTGCTTAAATGAGATCATAGATTTGCAAGTGAAATTCAAGGATTGTTAAGGAGTTTCTAGTACTAGACATATAAAGTTGTGTGTTACAAAGTAATATACAATAGTCTAAAATTATTTTTTTTACATTTTCTAATGTATTAAAGTTTATTGCATGTGTGAATCCGTCGACCTTAGATAAGGAACTGGTCCATTTGTTTGATCACCTTTGATGTTAGTGAGCCGCTTGTACCTGAAAAAGAACATAAATCTTTACAACAATTTTTGACATGCTTGTAATTGCAGTATATTGGTATGAAGTACTGCTCATTCCTAGCTGTAGGTACAATTCATTAAAGGGTCTACCAAATTCTTAAGGAATGTTGTCTATTTGCATCTGATAGGGATGTATTTGTTTTTCTTCAATGTTTGTTATAAAATGGCACGAAAGTATCATATAGATATTTTCAAGATCACCCTCCTGGGTTTCACAGAGCCCGAAGAGTAGAGGTCTAGCCTAGCAAGCTAGTACCTATTTGTTGGCCAATCCTTTCCTTTACTTATCATTGGATTCTAGAAAATTCATAGGTGAATGGTGAGATTAAGTTTGTTTCTAAAAAAATAACCAACACATACTCCATATTAAGGAGCATGGATGTCATCAATAGTATTATATACTAGATTTGATGAAAGTGTGAATAGCTTAAGGGAGTGATTTAATACTCATATATACCCA
The DNA here is from genome assembly GCA_007258455.2 of Sequoia sempervirens. Lineage (NCBI taxonomy): Eukaryota > Viridiplantae > Streptophyta > Pinopsida > Cupressales > Cupressaceae > Sequoia > Sequoia sempervirens. The sequence continues at coordinate 27,849,307 of VDFB02137365.1, read as the reverse complement.
AAATGGGAATTCAAATGATGTTTCTATACATAGATAATCTACACTACATTTATAATGTGATATGTATCAATGTCATGAAGCGACTTGAAATTTTTAGCTCATAATGCTAAGAAACCTTAGGAATGATAAGATTTAGCAATACATCAACAATGTTAGTATGAATGATATGATAGGATGAGACATCATATTGCTAATCTATACTTGAATGATCACTTGATCATTACTATTGAATGAAACACCCTAGGTTAAGAATTACCTACTAAGTTGGAATATTTACTTGATCACCTATTGAAACCAATAGGTTTAGAATAATCTACTTGGTTGGGTTGTTTATTTGATATTTTTTTGGAACACATAGGTTTAGATTAACCTACATGATCAGACTGATTGATGATTGTTGACTTTATCTTGGGTTTATGATATACCATGTTTGACTCACCTATGTGATTAAGTTGATCACTTGAGTTTTGTAATTACTATTTGACTGAAGCCATAGGTGGTATTACCTATTGGGTTTGAGTTTCTACTTGATTGGTTGCTTTATACTCTTGATATGAAGTCATATTGTTGACAAGATTCTACTCATTGAATAACCCTTTCTGCTAAGGAGATTACACTCTCAAATAGAATCATTTACTAATATGATTGCTCTTTAATTGAGTTCATTTATTAATGAGATTATAATCTTGATGAGAATCACTTATTGTTATGATATATTCTTGAATGGAGTTAGTTATTTATGAATATTTATTCTATAAAAAGATGAAGCTTATGTAGCTATACTTAGATTATAAAGTTATTCTTGTGATTAGGTTGTCCATTGAAGGGAATAGGTTATTCCTGGGATTAGATTGTCCAATGAAGGGATTAGCCTATTAATTTGTTTATGAAAAATTAATTTTTACACTAGAAAATATCATATGCTATACCTAGGATTAGAATATCCATTGAAGGGAGGTAACTTGGGGAAAAGGGGAATAGGTTATTTCTGAGGTTAATGATTACCTATGGAAGAAAATTACCTAAGAATAGTATATGAATGGTTATAATCAAAATCAAGCTATGGTAGTGTATGTAAATAGGATGATTGTCACTTGAAGTACTGGGTGAGAATACTTTGGCCAAAGTAGTGTAATTTTCCACTAGTTGCATTGTCAACTCACTGTGTTCCTTTTATGCATTCTAGTTTGGTATTTTCATACTCCTAGGTGTAGCTACTATATGATTAGGTTCTATTTTGTAGGGCACAACACTAAGCTCATATAGGCTATTTTTATGGGGTTTTACTAACCAATCTCTTCATTGAAGGGTATGGCCATTTTTCCATATGTGGTAGATATGTGGGGGACCGCATTTGAGTCTGTGGCTGGTAGAAAAGCACTTGAGTGATGCTTCTCCTCATTAGTTGGCAACCAAGGTTTGTGGATGTTTGCACTAGTATTGGAGACAACTAGAGTGTATGCACCAGGGAATGGGGACATCTAAAATGTATGCATCAAAGTGGCAACATTAGGACCAGTTGAATATATATTTCCAATAAATCTCAGGAGAGCTACATATGTATCATGTACCTATTTATATGGAAGGTTGTAATCATGAATGATAAACTTGAGTTTATTCAATATGAAATCTATGTTATGGAAATATTTGTGAATTTACAATGAAATGAAATGGAATTTTGGAATAGTGTTTATTTCAAATGTGCATGTAATTTACATTATGGAAACAATTTTTTTTATTGCTATGTTATGGCATCAAGGATCATTCACTTGAGGTGAAAACTAAAAATTTTACTTGCATGAGCAATTGGCATGTTACAGGTTTCTTTTCTTGTGGATTTGGGAACATGCTTATAATTTTTGTATCTACCTTCCCTTGAGTTCTAGCTATTGAGGTGTTTTGCAAGGTATGTTAATGAGTTGGATGTTTGTGCTAGTGTGTTTGCTTACATAGAATGATGGTGTTCTTAGTTTTAGGTGGTTGTGGTACAGTTTCAAAATATTCTAATGATGTTGGAATATTTTGAGATGTATGGATATTTTGGAGTGGTGTTATGTGTTCTACAAAGTTGCCTATGGACCTGGTTAAGCATGAAATTAATTGTTAAGGTTGTTAATATAGGTTTGGCTAACTTGGCGTGTTAGCGCTAATTGTGAAAGTGGTGTGTTGTTTTTTGAATATTTGTAAAGCATGTTGGTGTTGATTTGGGTCCTAGTTAACCCTTGGTGTGGTCATCCTCCACTTCTTTCCATCATGGAGGTGTTTGGTGCTGACCTATTTTTAATTGCACATTTGAGATGGATAACCCGAGGGTTATTTGTGACTTATCAGCATGCAATTGATCAAGGAGATTCACACTACACACATTCAGGGTAGAACCATTATCGATAAGGGTTTGTTTGATTCCTATGCGATTGATTTGAGAAATTATCAGGAATTCTTCATTTTTCTTTCACAACTCTAACGTAGGGATCTCATGTTGATGGAAAGTAATATCTATATTTACTTGGTGCATTCCATCAATTAGAGCTACCACATCATTCAGAGTTGTACAAGGAGGAATGACAATCTATTGTAAGATTGTTTGAAGAATAATGTGGTAATTTGGTGAATCCTAAAGTAAATCCCAAAGGGAAATGTTTGTAAGGGTATTCTTTAATTTTTCAACAAGATCATACTCATTTGTGTATGGGAGGTAATGAGGTGGACTAGATGAGTCAGGTAAAGGTAAAGAGGGTGAGGTCTGTTGTGATAGTTGTGGATTGTCTCGGGTATTATATGTGTGAGAAATAGTAACACTACTTGATTGCTGCAACATATTCCAGTTTTAGGTGGGTAAAGAGTGTACTCAGGTTTATTTGAAGGATGGAGTTTATGTGAGGGTGGGTAATGAGTTGAGTTTGAATCACATTAACATCCTTAGTTTTAGACTTCTCGCAACAAAACTTAGTGGATGATTTGAGTGAGATGAAATCTTGGAGGGATTCATCTAACAAGTCCAGGTCATCACGACTAAAAGGTTTGAGGGATAAGTTATCGTTAGGTGGTTTAGGTTGTTCAAAATCAAAGGTGTTAATGTTCATTATAGCGGTTTGGTACAACAAAACTTGGTGGATGACTTATGTGAGATGAAGTCCTGAAGAGATTCATCTAACAAGTCAAATTCATCACAACCAAAAGGTTTGAGGGATATCTTATCATTAAGCGGTTTAGGCTTCTCATTGCAAGCATTAGAGGATGAAGTGAGTGAGAGGAAGTTTTGAAGAACTTGATCTAACTTATCTACATCATCACTACTAAGAGGCTTGGATGAGATGTTGTTTCTAAATTGAATCATTTGTTTGAAAGGTTGTTTTGATGTTTCATTTATTGTGTTTTTGTGTATCGACAAATCTGATCTAAAAGAACTAGGAACGAATACTAAAAAGGAAAATTGAAAAAATCTAAAACTATCCATAAAATCCATGAAAGATAATAATGTTTATCCTAAGGAAATAGAAAATAACTGAACTATGATAGAAAAGAAACTGCAGAAAACAAAAATGTGCAATGCAAACAAACTGAAATATGGAAATTCTAATTCAAAATTGGGAGTGGAACTGATTTTTCCAAGGTGGCAAATGAGTCCCAAGGGAGGTTTTTTTTTGTTGGATTTTTCTGATTTTTTTGAGTTTACTAAAGGTTACCAGGTTTGTACAATGTAGATACAAATTGAAAATGCAGAATTTTGGAATGATTCAATGAAACAAGATACAATAATGAACTCTAAATGATGCTACCACTAATGCAATTTTTTTAGAAACTCTAAGATGAAAAATGATGTAAAATGACAAGGAAATTAAGTCCTAAGATGCAAATCAGAATGATATGCTATTCAAAATACAGATTTTTCAGTTTTTTCAATGATATGCAATGCAAAAGTGAGGTCTAAATGAGTCTTTTACTAATGCAATAAGAGAAACCCTAGGATGCAAAAATAAGACAATACCCTAATTGAATGTTGATGCAAATGAAGTCTAGGATGCAATATGAAATTAAAATCAGAAATGTGAAGTGTTAAACACATTAGGTTCACCAAAATGAACCATATATTTTTGGCACCCTAATCCTTTCTAGCACTTCTAGGGTTTTCCACCTAAAAGGAGAAAGAAGGGCCAAAAGATCTAGCTAGGTTCACTCAAATTATGTAATGTATGATGTTATTTAGACTAAATGGAATGATATGAATGCAACTAAATGAAATTTTTGACTGATTGTGAATGCAAAATCTATGAACAATGCAATGTTAGAAAACACAGTGATGTTTGCAAAAAGCTTAAAATGATGAATGGAATTGTAAATTAAACCAAACAAAAGTCAAATCTAAAAATGTGTGCACCTGATAAACCGAAGAAGATAGAAAAGCAATCTAGAAATCTTACAAGACCCGATTTTGAGCTGAATGGGACTCATTCGCCACCTTGGGTGATTCAATCCTAGGTCAGGGTTTTTCTGCACATAAGTTGTTTTCTGTCAACTAGAAGTCTGGATCTGAATTTAACTGAAAATGTCACCTCAAGAGGGACTCATTCACCATGCATGGTGAATCATTCCACTTTCAAATTTCTGTGATTTCAAATATATGTTCTATAACTTTTCACCTATACAACAATTTTTTAGAGAAACCTGAATTGAGATCTTAGAAAATTCCTGCAAAACAACTTAAAATTGTTTTTCTAATGGGGGGTTTTCCCTGGTCAAACCCCTAATTGGGTAATCAAACCCTGAATGAATAAAAATCAGCTTAAAACCCTAGCCTTAGATGTGTTAAATACTAGGAAAATATGAAGTATGTCAAAAACCCTATTCTATTGTGCAAGAATAATAAATTCAAATGTGATTTGAATGATGCAAGATCTGAACCCTGGAAATCTCACAACACATAAAAAAATGGAGACAAAATAACATGCAAATGGAATTTAAATGAAATATAAACCTTAAACTAAAGATAGAGAAGTAATGGAAGATGGAATCACTTTGAAAACAAGTCTTTAGGTGTGATTTGATGTCTATTTGTATCTCCTCAACCTAGATTTCTCCATGATTCACCATAGGCATCCATCATCAACTCTTTGTAATGTAGAACTTTGATCCAAAAAGTGAGCTTCAAGACCTACAAAAACCCTAGTTTTCTGCCCTAAAACTTCAACTTTGCTAGTAAAACTTGTTGTAGAAGACTTGACTTTAGAAATTTCTTTTGTGAAATGACTAAAAAAAAGATGTGTAAAATGATTAAAAATGACTATTTATAGGAACCAACACCTAATTTTCCCATTATTTATACATAAGAGGCTGACATTCACCATAAATTTAAGTTGAATTAATTAAATTCCCACTCAAAATTGAATTTTCCCTCAAAAGGGACTCATTCACCACCCGTGGTGAATGGGTTCAACCAGAGGAGACTCATTTTCCCAAGCTGGCGAATAGATCCCACCAGAGGGGACTCATTCACCCAAGGTGGCAAATGGGTCCCACCAGAAGGGACTCATTTTCCCAAGGTGGTGAATGGGTCCCACTACTAATTTTTGAAGGTGGGTTTTTGGGATATGAAAGAATTAAGTGTTGTTTGTCAGGTTTTAGGTGATTTCTCATGTGGAACTGGCCTCTAGATAAAAAATAATGGGTCTTAGGGGCCTATAAATGCTATTTTGAATGATAAATAGTATAAAGATATTCAAAGGTGTGTCCAATTAGGTGTGAAATTGTCTCTTTTCTCAAGAGGGTCCAATTTTCTACATCACAACTAGTAACGGTTTATTGATGAGATATGAACACTTGATGGATTGATTATGATGGACTCCTAAAGACTGATCTAATGTGTCTTGAGGGAACATCAATGGTGTCCTTTCCTACATTCAAGCTCAAACACTCATAGTTACACAACCATGTTTTTTTTATTTTTTGACTTTTTTTACTTGTTTTGGATTTTGACTTTACAACTTTTTGAATGTTTTTGGATTTTCTCGATTTTGCAAGTGTTTTTTGATTTTGGATGATTTAGAGATAAATGATACCTAGATCACAATGTTGATGTCATGTTGTGAGATATAATACATGGATCGAGAGTTATTCAAAAATAAGAGTGCAAGAAACTACCCCCAATGTCTAGCAATGATTCATAGTTCAATGAAAAAACCAAGAAAGGAAATGTATATGCAAAGAGACAAAAAAGGTAAAGAGTCTTTCAAGAGCCTACCATGACTAGAGTTGAGGTATACGTTGAATCTCTGTCAAGATCAAGATAAACTCTATGGGAAAAGGTGCATTAGATGGGAATTGTTGTAAGAAACTTACTTACATGTTACATAAAACTCTTTGATATGATCCACCATATTTCCCTATCCTCTATATTTTTCAAATTTTGGGACTTCAAAACTGGGTTGGAAAGGTATCATCATGATTTTTCTATCAAAGGGGTATGGACACAATTCTCATTGCACATGCAGTTTCTTTGTTTTCTCTATTTGGATTTCTTGGATTTTCTGCATGAGCACCTTAATTTGCAATGACAAATCATCTTCAGGATCTGGTGGTGGAACATATGTGGTAAATTGTGGGATGGTAGATGAGTTGTAGGTTGGATTTTGATATGAGGGGGTGTTATATGGTGTGCAGGTTGGATTTTGATATTGTGTAGGTGATGAGATAATGGTGGAGGTGTGTATGCTCCTTGTACATTTGGGTTCAAGATGTTTTGTATCATGTTGGCATATTGTTGGGGATTGTAGTGCAAGCCTTTCTATTGTTGTTGTTGTGAAACCACTTGTTGTTATTGAGCATATTGTTGTGATTGTAGTTGGGCTTGTTGTTGCACTTGTAGTTGGGGTTTTTGTTTTGCTTGCAATTGACCCTATTATTGTTGTTGCACAATCAATTCTTGTTGTTGAGCTTGTTGTTGTTACAATGATTTTTTATAAGCTTTTTGTTCTTGCAATGCTCTTTTTTGGGCTTGTTGTTGTTGCAAATATTGAGCTTGAGCTTGTTGTTGCAATGCTTGTGATGCAGGAGCATCTAGCGGTGTAGGGAAATCTTGCATCACTCAAAAAAACAATTCCTTAATTTCTTCAGCTGTTTTGAGTTCCATGATGGCACCTAAGGGGTACAAGATAGTCAAGAGTCAAAAATAGCAAAAAAGGGTCACTTGCTATTTTTAGTAAGTCAGCCTAAATGGGCTTGTATGGACCTAAAAATTGACCACGAGGAGCAAAACTAAAAAAAAAATGATCGTGAAAGAATCATCTCAATACCCTGCATTGTTTCAGAGATATTAAAGTTTCCATCATGGGAAATTTCTCCAATGTAGCTTCAAATTTAGATATGAAGAATTTAGAAGCCCCAAAATAGCTCGAAAGGTTGACGAACTGACCTCTGGTAGGTTCAAACGTTGTACCTCTCTTCAAGAGCTTTCCAATAATATGCAATAATATCAAATCAGACACTTGGATAAAAAGTTATGGCCCTACAAAGTTGCCCCTCTAAAAAGTGAATTTCATTAAAATTTCTTCCTAGGCTAGAAATCAAATGGCGGGACTTTTGTCAACAAAACAAAATGGAAGGTTGAATGCTATAGAATATTCTAGGGTGGTTATTGGGGTAGAATAAAAGGGGTTAAGTGGGGGGTTGTAGTGTGGCTCCATTAGTGCAGATTGTGGCTCTGAATAATATATTTTGTTTTAAGATCTAATTTTGTTGTAATGAATCAATCCCATGAGGCTATAACATGTAATTTTTGAATATTAAATTTCATTTTCTGGAAAATAATTGAAAGTGAGTTGTTTTTTGTCTCGCATCTTCTGTGTTGGTATCTATTGTGGTAATTTTTGTGGACTTCAGGTGGTGTGGCCCTCATCAAGTGGTATCAAAGTAGGAGTTCCTGAGCCTGTAATAGAGCATTGAACGTGACACAGTTGTAGTACAACTTGTGAGAGTGGGTTGAGTTCAAGATGCCTCGAAGACTTTCCCAGCATGGTAGAGGTAGAGGCCGAGGTGGTGGACGAAGAGATCCACCTAGAGATGAAATTAGAGCCCTTATAAGGAAATTAGAAACCTTGTAGTAATAATTTCAAAGAAGAGATGTGCAATGAGAAAGAGATGATAGTGAAGATGAAATGAAATAGGAAATGGAAGAGGAATTGTAGGATCCAATGGATCCTAGAGAAAGAAGATTGTTGCAAGCAATCTCAAGCATTGGGGAGAGACCTAAAATGGAGGTTTCAACTTTTAGTGGAAGTTTGAATCTTGAAGAATTGATCGATTGGATCAATGAAATGGAGGAATTTTTTTAGTATGAGGAGATTGAAGATCCTCACATAGTGAGGTTTGCAAAGACAAAATTGAAAGGTCACGCCAGTATATAGTGGAAAAATGTCTAGTTAGAAAGAGGAAGACAAGGGAAATATAAAATTTCTAAATGGGATAGAATGGTGTCAAAATTGAAGAAAAAATTTATTCAAGTCGATTAAAGATTGGAGGTTCTCAAGAAGATGTAGAGCTTGAGGTAAGGAACAAGGACGATGAAAGAATATACATAGGAATTTCACAAGGTCCTAATTTAGACAAGACATTCTAAGGCGAATAAAGAGAAATTTTTTCATTATATTAATGGGTTGAAGCCAAGCATACAGGAAGAATTGGCACTGGTAAGAATGACCATCATTGAGGATGCTTATCAGTTTTCTCTAAAGATTGAAGAATGATTGAACAAGAGGATTGAGACAAAACAAAGAGGTGGGGCTATGGTGGAAATACTAGTGGATGGTCTTATGGAGCTCAAAATAAAGATCAAAAGAAGGATGAAGGATCCAATAGTAGCCAAAACCAGAAAGGAGATAACACCTACCATCCTCAAGATCAAAATAATGGAAACCAAAGAGGAAGAGGAAGCTCTAGACAAGGATTGGGAAGAGGATGCTTTCATGGAACGTGTTTCTAGTGTGGAAAAGAAGGAAATAGAGCCTATGAGTGTCCTCAACATCAAGGAAGGACAAATAGAAGACATGAGGGTAATGCACGAGTTGCACATGTAGATGAAGATGTTGAGTTTTCAAATTCTAAGGATGCAAAAAGAGGAGAGGTTCTTGTTACTATAAGAGCCTTGTTGAATGAGGAGAAGGAACCAACTCAAAGGAAGAATTTGTTTCGCACCAAATATAAGTGTGAAGGTAAAGTTTACAATGTTATGATTGATGGAGGTAGTACTGATAACCTTGTTTCAGAGGAAATGGTTAGTAAGTTGTGGTTGGAGAGAAGAAGTCATTTGAACCCATACCAGATTGCTTGGTTGCAGAAGGACCATAAAGCCTTGGTAAATGAACAATGTCTAGTAAATAACAAGATTGGAAATTACCATGATTAGGTATTGTGTGATATTATGCCTATGAATTTTTTCCATATGTTGTTAGGAAGACCATGGTAGTTTGATCAGTGAGTAGTACATGATGGACATGCCAACACCTATTCTTTGAAAAAGGATGGGGTTCATCATAAGTTGAAGCCTTTGAAAGAAGAAAAAGAAAAGGTATGCAATAATGCAAGAATTTGTTTGGTTGATGGGAGAAATTTCCTAGAAGGTATGAGGCATGAGCGTATGTTTTTTGCATTGATCCCTAGAATTGATAAAGAATATACTACTAAGGTACCTATAGAGCTTTCAAATTTGTTGAATGAGTTTCATGTTATTATTTCTAATAACGTACTTGAAATTTTTTGTCCAGTAAGAAAGATTAGTCATTAGATGGACTTGATTCTTGGAGCAAGTTTTTTGAATAAGGCAGCTCATCGTATGACTCCAACAGAGAGTGAAAAGTTGAACAAACAAGTGCAAGAGTTGTTGTGGAAGGGATTGATCAGAGAGAGTTTGAGTCCATGTGCAGTACCTACAATATTGGCACCAAAGAAGGATGGGGAATGTTGGATGTGTATAGATTCTAGAGCCATCAACAAGATCACCATCAAGTATAGATTTCCCTTGTTGAGAATGGATGACATTATGGATTGTTTGAGTGGAGCTGAGTACTTCACGAAGATAGATTTAAAGAGAGAATATCACTAGATCTAGATTAGAGAAGGAGATGAATGGAAGATGGAATTTAATGTTCCAAGGAGGGCTTGTACGAGTGGTTAGTCATGCCTTTTGAGCTAACCAATGCATCGAGTATATTTATGTAGCTTATGAATGAGGTATTGAAAGAATTTTTAGGATTTTTTTTGTTTATTTGTATGATATTTTGATTTTTAGTAAGACATTGGAGGAGAACTTGATGCATATCCAAAGAGTTTTTGACAAGATAAGGGAGGAGAAGTTGTTTATTAATTTGAAGAAATGTAGTTTTGTGAAGAGAGAGTTGGTGTATTTGGGATTTGTTGTCTCAGTAGAGGGTCTTAAAATGGATCCAAAAAAGGTGAGAGCTATCATTGAATGGCCTACCCCAAGGAATGCTATAGAGGTGAGATCATTTCATGGTCTCAAAATTTTTTACAAAAAGTTTATTAATAATTTCATTAGTATTCGTACACCTCTAACTAAAGCAATGATAAGGGATAGAAAAGAGTTTAAGTGGACTATAGGAGTAGCCAAAATTTTTGATATGTTGAAGAAGAAAGTTATAGAGCAACTTGTTTGGGCACTTCAAGATTTCAATAAGGTCTTTTAGGTAGATTATGATGCTAGTGGCACTACCATAGGAGCTATTTTGAGTCAAGAAGGTAAGCTTGTTGCCTATTTTAGCGATAATTTAAATGATGCTAAGAAGAAATATTATTTCTATGATTAGGAGTTTTATGCTCTAGTTTATTGTTTGAAGAAACGAACACTATTTTTTTCCAAAATAGTTTTTTTTAATATGTTGATCACCAAGCTTTGCGGTATCTCAATATTCAAGGAAAGTTAAATCAAAGGCACTTAAAATGGGTTGAATTTTTGTAGAGTTATACTTTTTTTTAGAAGCGCCTGAGTGGAAGGTCAAACAGGGTTGTAGATGCCTTAAGTAGAAGGAAAAATTTATTGATAGAGATGAATATAGAGGTTGTTGGGTTTAATGAACTCAAAAGTTTGTATCCTGAAGATCCAAACTTTGTAGAAGCTTGGAAGGCTTGTTTGGAACCTGTTATTTTGGATAGGACAAGATGGTTATATTTATTAATCCAAGATGGGATGTTGTTTATGGGAAGCTAAATGTGCATTCCAAGGAGTACTATGAGATAAAATCTAATCAAGGAGAAGCATAGTGGAGGATTGGCTAGAAATTTACATCGAGATAAGAGCATTGCTCTTGTTAGTGAGAATTATTATTGGCCACAATCACAACAAGATGTGAAGAAGTTTATACAAAGTTGAAGAGAATGTTAGATGGTGAAAGGAACAAGTCAGAATAATAGATTGTACTAACCATTACCTGTACGTGAGAGGCCATGGGAGGATATTAGCATGGATTTTGTTCTTGGATTTCCAAGGAAGCATAGAGGCCATGATTCCATATTTGTGGTGGTGGATATATTTTCAAAGATGGCACATTTTATTTTGTTTCATAAGACTAGTGATGATGTTCATGTTGTAGAATTATTTTTTAGAGAGGTGGTGAGACTACATGGTCTACCAAAGAGTATAGTTTCAAATAGAGATGCCAAATTTTTTGGCTATTTCTGGAGGACATTATGGAAGAAGTTGAAGATAGAAGTTCAGTTCTACACACCATCCACAAACTGATGGAAAAATAGATATTGTGAATAGGATTTTCGGTAACCTACTAAGATTCTTAGTAGGAGATAAGCCCAATGGATGGGATTTGATTATACCACAAGCGGAATTTTCTTACAATAATTCTATCAATAGGAGCATTGGTAAATCACCCTTCTAGATTGTGTATGGGAGTAGTCTAAGAAATCCTTCTAAACTAAGAAAGATGGATAAGGTGGAGAAGAGTAGTGTTGAGGCTAAAAATTTTGTTGAGCAACTAAGAATTTGCATGATGAAGTGAAGAAACATATCAATAAGATGAGCTCACAATATAAGGCCAAGGAATATTAGAAAATGAGGCATAAGGAGTTCCAAGTAGGAGAATAAGTCATGGTTCATTTGCAAAAGGAGAGGTTTCCAGTTGGTACATACAAGTTAAGGATGAAGAAGTTTGGACCATGCAAGATCTTGAAGAAGCATGATTTAGGAAATGCATATGCGGTAGAGTTACCTAATGAAATTTATTTTTCACCTATGTTTAACATTTTAGATTTAGGGTATGTGTAGGATCATGGTGGGCCAAAAAGTGGCAATGAGGAAAAAAACACGTCTTTCACCGACCGAAAAACACGAAAAGAACGTGTTGACTTTTTTTAGCTCGGTTGTCACCATACCAAACACCAAACCTAGTTTTACAAATCGGATATCCAATTTCCAAAAAGAATATATAAAGAAATTCAGTCGATGTTTTGAAGTCATTTGATAGTGAAGAACCCGTGGTCGCACAGTGCATTGCTTCTTCGCGTAACAGATATCCGATTTGGGAAAAATCCGATTTGGAAAGGTAAGTTTTTTTATTTTTATTTGATTTGATTCAATTTTGATTTAGATTTGAATAATTTCATATGGTTTTTTGTGATTTTTTTTTAAAAATAGGGTTTTTGATTGATTTTTGTGAAAATTTTGAGTTTAGAATGGATTTTGATAAAAAAAAAAAAATTGAATGTTTTTTACAATGGATTTATTTTCACAATAGGGTTTTGATTGATTTTTATGAAAATTTTGAATTTAGAATGGATTTTGATAAAAAAAAATAGATGTTTTTTGTGGATTTTTTTCAAAATAGGGTTTTTGATTGAATTTTTATGAAACAATTGAGTTTAGAATGAATTTTGATTAAAAAAATGAATGTTTTTAATGGATTTTGATTTAAAAATAGTGTTTCATTTATATTGTCTAATTTTAGATTAATTATTTTATAACTTTAATCAAGCATTAAGGCTGCCCAGAATGAGAATGCACAAATTCCACTAGTTGAAAATGAAAATCCACCAGCTAAGAATCAAAATGTAGAAATGCCAAATGCTCCACCAACTCCGCAACCATCAATTGAAGACTTAATTCATGAAAATTGAAGCAATTGAGGGGCATTTGTGATGTTTATAAGAAAATCCCTCGATTATCCTATATGTCAACCACATTGACAGGAATAATTACAAATGTAGAAATCCTCTCCACCCAACATAATGCATTTCATTCATGGCGAGAAACCATGAGGCAATATTATGCATGTGGATTGTCTTATGTTGATGTGAAATATCTCCATATAACAAAATCCCAAATAGCCTCTTTATTTATTAACCCCAACATTGGTTTGCCAGTTAATGTTAACAAACCAAAACTTTCTATAAAATGGTGCACGCATAGGAGCATATTAGATAAATTTTGGGATTGTTGGTGCATGGTTTTTGATAAACCACCCAACAATAATCTTGATGTACCTTTTTACTTTACTAAAAAATTATATGTTGAGTTTTTGTTAGGGCATCATGTCAATTACTTTGACATTAAACCCTTCTAGGGCGTTGGTGGAGGTATGCCCCAGGATAGGCTAGAGGCAGCTAGAGTAGTTAGGCGCCCACATGTTCCCCATCCTCCCCTTCCTCTGCCACCTCTAGTACAACATCTAGATATTACGGAGGATGCAGCCACACAAATCATCCAGGCCATTCACTCTTTGAGTGGTCTTTTGGTTTCCCATGCTTCTTCAGTAGCTCAGCCATAGTCTAGTGATCTTGGTGATGGATCCAGTTCTACTGCATCATCCTCCTCAGGTCCACATATTTGTGTGCCACATATTTGTAATACGTGCTAGCAAATATGTTTGGGTCCTATTGTACAACCTCCTGAGCAGCCATTAGATACTTCTAATTATGACATCTTGGATGTGGAGATTATAGCAGATCACACGAAGGGGAGTGGGGCACACCCTACAGATTCCTCTCCTGCTAGAGAGGTGGACATTGGAGTAGTTACACAGGTAACATTTAAGGTGTAAATTCATAATTTGCATTTTTTTTTAAATGAATATTAATAAGAGATAGTATCAAGTACTAATATTTATTTACATGGTCTATTTAATAGTTAATGTCTGAGGAGGAGCTCACACGGGTGACTGATAGCACCCTTAGGGCCATTTCATTTGGCCTCGAGACGCACACAGTATGTATTTTTTCACTCACTCATTTACATTTTTTTACTGTATACTTGCTTATCATTAATGAAATTATATATTAACTTATATGTTTATCTTATTCTTTGCTTGTAGGAAACACCTAGTGCGAGCGAGGTGTGATGCTCTCCAGACTATGGACACACAATGTTAGATAAGGGAAAGGTAATTGAACTCAAATTTGATTGAATTAAGATTTATAAGATATTTTATTGATTATGCATACATTGACATAGATTCGTAGTTTCATATATACTTGTCATTTTTATGTACAGGCGGTTGTGAGCTATACATCATTGTTGATAAGTGCTACAACACTTGAAGGAGTAGGTATTCAAACACCTGAAGAAGGTGTTGAAACACCTAAAGGAGATACAGAAAAATATCAGCCTAAAGAGGTATGTGTTTATTTTATTTTGTGCTTGGTAAATATGTTCTTATTACTGACAATTCTATGCTAACTTGGATCAATTTCATGTTTTTGTTCACATATATAGATTGGCATTACAAAAGTTGGTTTGGTTAGTTCTTTGAGAGGGGTATATTCAAGGACTCCTAACCCTTCGAAGAGACGTATATTTCAGGTAATCAAGATTTCAATTTTAGAGTTCAATTATAATTCAATGTGTATTGATTTTTATGTTAATTATTAGATTTTAAATTATATAGTATAACTAATCTTAATTGTGGTTTGAATTTATCTTGTGCAACTACCTTCAGAGCCAACGAGTGCTTCAAAGAGCCTCCATTTTGTTGATCCACCAGTAGTTTAGGATGAGATAGACATTTTGGCATGTAAATATTGAATAGATACCGAGATGGCATATGTTGTATATTGTAAAACTTTGTTTGAGTTAGCATTGATGCCATTTTTGTATATATACATACACTTGATTACTGGATAATTTGATATATATAGAAGTTGACAATCAAAATTTAATTCCCTCCTCATGTGCATGATTAAACTCTTTGAAAATTTAATCAAGTGAGCAATGGTTAAATGTCAATGTACAATAGCATAAAAAGAATTGTTAAAAATTATGTAGTTTATATTCATATTGTTGATTACATTGCATTGCACATCTTTCAAACTCAAAGCATTACTTCACATTTCATAAGTAACAACTAGATGCTGATAGATGAAAAAATTTCAATAACAATATAGTTTTTACAAAGTCAACCTAAGTAGTTATGTAATTACTTCACATTACATAACTAATAACTAGGAGCAGCTATCAATTGCATTAGCTTGTCATGGAATTCTATGAGACATTTCTTTGAGGAAACTTGGCACAAAACTCACAAAAAATGAAAAGAAATCACTCAAACAAACTTTAAAGGGGTCTCAGGCTTGCTGCCCCCTCATTCCACACACTATGCAACCATTTACTTGTGTTATTTTAATGATCAGATTTAATGCATAGAAAATTAATTCTAAATCAAACACAATAACATAGCAGATACCCTGGGAAAACCCTCCTCTTGAGGGAGAAAAAGCTAGCCAATAATATCACTTATATTAATGAATCACAATAGAAACTCCTTTACAATGAAGGCCGATAATGAGGCCTAATAATATGCACCACAGACTAATGCCAACACAACAATACAATGATGCAATTCTCAAATGACAATCCTCAGCCTTCTCACAATAACTCGATCTGCACTTCAAAATTTTCTCACTAACTCGCACTTGATATGAAATGGAATGTATGAAAAATGTATGTCTTAAAACAATGAAATGTATCTAATATATATACAAGCTGAGAGAGATGTGACTCTTCACAATATAGGTCGGCCTCCAAAAAGAATGTTCCTCCTCAAAGATTGCACCTCCAAGATAGAAGTTGGCCTTCATAAAATAATAAATATTATTTGACATAAATTGTGCCTCAAGCATGTCGGCCTCTTCATAAATGCACCTCTTCATTAACGTGTATCTCTTGATGAATTAACATTAATCACAAATTAATATATATATATATATATATAAATTAAATAGCTTTGGCTATATTTAATTTATTCTTATGTAGAGATCATTGGAAGGATATGACTGACACTGCAATAATCATCAACACTCCCTCTCAGCTAGGGAGGATAATTCCAGCTACACAAGGAAAATCACCTCATTGTGATGCCTAGTACTATGGCTACAACCATAAGTGAAAAGAAGAATATCATCTCATCGTGATATTAGATATCACCTCAACACGATATCAACCATAATGGCTACAACCATACTATGGTGTGTACAAGTGTTTATCGCAGACCTCAACTGAAACAACATCCAAAGGTTCTCTTCCGATCAGCAACACAACCATCTTCTTCAGGTTCAGTAGGTTCAGTTCCATGGCTGCAAGTTGTGACTTCACGCTTGATCATTTCTTTGGTTGGCATGACTTCCTCATAAGATGCCTCAATCTTTTCATTGCTAAGCAATCTCTCGTCACCTTCCTGTAGTAGAGTTGAAAGCAAAAATGAAAGCTCAGCCTCTTGGAATGAAAATGCTTGTTTGCAAAACAAATGAATAAGAATGAGGTAGTTAAGGTGTT
The DNA here is from genome assembly GCA_007258455.2 of Sequoia sempervirens. Classification (NCBI taxonomy): domain Eukaryota; kingdom Viridiplantae; phylum Streptophyta; class Pinopsida; order Cupressales; family Cupressaceae; genus Sequoia; species Sequoia sempervirens. The sequence goes on along the minus strand of VDFB02137365.1, from coordinate 27,832,527 downwards.
TGAAGTGATTTAGAGGTCACTTTTAGGGTCGCTTTTCAGGTAGTTAAGGTGTTTGAAGTGATTTAGAGGTTGCTTTTAGAGAAGAGAGATGTTGAAGAGTACATCAACTCAGTGAGAACTGAAGTGTAATGTGTTTTAGTTTGTGGTACTCCTTTGTTTCTCAGTAGATGTGTGATAAATTCTTAGTTCAATGATGATGAACAATTTTTGAAAAAAGAAAGTTGTGTCACAGTCTGCATTCAATCCAAAAAGCAAAAATGAAAGCTCAACCTCTTGAAATGAAAATGTTTGTTTGCAAAACAAATGAATAAGAATGAGGTAGTTAAGGTTTTTGAAGTTATTTAGAAGTCAATTTTAGGGTGGAAGGTTTAAAACTCCATTTTAAATGCACAAAAAATAATGAAATTACTTCAAACCAAGTTTGTGCAGAAGTTAACTATGTTGCCCACTAGTTTCCCTTAAGAGTCCAAAGTGTTAAAAGGCAGCAATCTTTGAAGGTCTATTTCTCAAAGACCGTGATGCTTACAGACTCTACATCTAAGGCTATGGGATCATGTTGGGGTCATCTACAAAAACCTCTCTCAGTTTTTGCTATCTCGGAGGAATTTTCCTGTGGTGATGACTTTTTAGTGGAAGGAAAAGTTGCCAGATGCAAGCAATGTAAAGTTGCAAAGTGGTGCAACTTTCATTCCGCAACTCGTACGACCAAACGGACTGTTCCAACACGTCTGGATGGGTAATTTTACGCTAGGGATGTTCCTCTCTTGCACCCAAATACGCCGAATCACTCCGAGTTACATTGGATCAGCGTTTTCCCTTAAGAGTCCAAAGTGCTAAAAGGAAGCAATCTTTGAAGGTCTATTTCTTGAAGATCGTGATGCTTATAGACTCTCCGTCTAAGGCTATGGGATCATGTTGTAACCATCTACAAAAACCTCTCTCGGTTTTTGCTATCTTGGAGGCGTTTTCCTATGGTGATGACTTTTCAGTGGAGAGAAAAGTTGCCAGATGCAAGCAGTGTAAAGTTGCAAAGTGGTGCAACTTTCATTATGCAACTCGTACGACCAAACAAACTATTCCAACATGTCTGGATGGGTACGTTTAAGCTAGCGATGGTCCTCTCTTGCACCCAAATATGCTGAATCACTCTGAGCTACATTGGATCGACGATTTCCCTTAAGAGTTTAAAGTGCTAAAAGGAGGCAATCTTTGAAGGTCTATTTCTCGGAGACCGTGATGCTTACAGACTCTCCATCTGAGGCTATGGGATCATGTTGTGACCATCTACAAAAACCTCTCTCGGTTTTTTCTATCTTGGAGGTTTTTTCCTGTTGTGGTGACTTTTTAGTGGAGGGAAAAGTTGCCAGATGCAAGCAGTGTAAAGTTGCAAAGTGGTACAACTTTCATTCCGGAACTTATATGACCAAACAGACTGTTGCAACATGTCTGGATGGGTATGTTTACACTAGGGATGGTCGTCTCTTGCACCCAAATATGTTGAATCACTTCAAGCTACATTGGACCGACGATTTCCCTTAAGAGTCCAAAATGCTAAAAGGCAGCAATCTTTGAAGGTCTATTTGTCAGAGACCATGATGGTTACAGACTCTCCTTCTGAGGCTATGGGATTGTGTTGTGACTATCTACAAAAAACCTCTCTCGGTTTTTTCTATCTCGAAGGCGTTTTCCTGTGGTGATGACTTTTTAGTGGAGGGAAAAGTTGCCAGATGCAAGCAGTGTAAAGTTGCAAAGTGTTACAACTTTCATTCCGCAACTCGTACGACCAAATGGATTATTCCAACATGTCCGGATGGGTACGTTTATGCTATGGATGGTCCTCTCTTGTACCCAAATATGTCGAATCACTCTGAGCTACATTGGACCGGTGATTTCCCTTAAGAGTCCAAATTTCTAAAAGGCAGCAATCTTTGAAGGTCTATTTCTTAGAGACCGTAATGCTTACAGATTCTCTGCCTGAGGCTATGGGATTGTGTTGTGACCATCTACAAAAACCTCTCTCATTTTTTTCTATTTTGGAGGCGGTTTCCTATGGTGATGAGTTTTTAGTGAAGGGAAAAGTTGTCAGATGCAAGCAGTGTAAAGTTGCAAAGTGGTGCAACTTTCATTCTACAACTCGTACGACCAAACGGACTGTTCCAACACGTCTGGATGGGTATGTTTACGCTAGGAATGGTCCTTTCTTGCACCCAAATATGTCGAATCACTCCGAGCTACATTGGACTGGCGATTTCCCTTAAGAGTCTAAAGTGCTAAAAGGCAGCAATATTTGAAGGTCTATTTATCGAAGACCGTGATGCTTACAGACTCTCCATCTGAGGCTATGGGATCGTGTTGTGACCATCTACAAAAACCTCTCTCAATTTTTGCTATCTTGGAGGTGTTTTCCTGTGGTGATGATTTTTCAGTGGAGGGAAAAGTTGCCAGATGCAAGCAGTGTAAAGTTGCAAAGTGGTGCAAATTTCATTCCGCAACTCGTACAACCAAAAAGACTATTCCAACACGTCTATATGGGTACGTTTATGCTAGGGATGGTCCTTTCTTGCACCCAAATATGCCGAATCACTCCGAGCTACATTGGACCGATGATTTCCCTTAAGAGTCCAAAGTGCTAAAAGGCAGCAATCTTTGAAGGTCTATTTATCGGAGACCGTGATGCTTGCAGACTCTTCATCTAAGGCTATCGAATTGTGTTGTGACCATCTACAAAAACCTCTCTCAGTTTTTGCTATCTCGAAGGCATTTTCCTGTGGTGATGACTTTTCAGTGGAGGGAAAAGTTGCCAAATGCAAGCAGTGTAAAGTTGCAAAGTGGTGCAACTTTCATTCCACAACTCGTACAACCAAAAGGACTGTTCCAACACATCTGGATGGGTACGTTTACGCTAGGTATAGTCCTCTCTTGCACCCAAATATGCCGAATCACTCCAAGCTATATTGGACTGAGTGAAATTAGGTGAAAATTTGATGCAGACACAAGGGCACAATCACAAATTCTTTGCAACCTGCCTATTTGAGGCATCTAACAAGATTATTTTGACCTCTTTGGATAGTCCAAAACTCCCTTAAAACTTGACAAGCAACTAAATACACATTTCCCTCTTTAACCCCCTTAAATCCTTGTAATAGTGAGAAACTAGTTTTTGTCCAATTACTCCACAATCTTCCAAAACACCAGATGAACACGACTGATTCAAACACCCATATCCAAGTTACAAAACATATATGAGAAACAACATAGACTCCTTTGGACCAGTGTTGACTTCCTATACATTCGCCCTTCAATAGGCTACTCAATTAGCCCAAAAATGCAAAGCAACATACCTTCAAACACCACAAAAACCCCTGAAACCCTGGGGCAGCAAATAAATTTCCAAGAAAACAAAGATTCTACAATTGGATTCCATTTGTACGGACCTATAATCGTCAAATCAAAAAACCCCTGTTTTTAGTGTAATTCTTAAGGGTTTATTGGATGTAGCACTTCCACAACCTTTCAGACTCTACCACCACCTTAGACACCTTTATTTAGGCCCCAATATGCTTAGAAAACAAAGAAACTTCCCCAAACTAATTGCCACCAAAACCATTCTTGATAGTTTAAAACCACAAACCACCCCAACGTGTAATTATGATAGGACTCAAGATAGAATCCATGAATAGATTATGTATTTGACCAATAACTCATTGAGAACGCAAATTCCCAAAACTAGCCCTGCACTATGAACATATCAACTAAGTAGGAACCCATAACATTATGGAAATATGATCCACTTCTCCCAATGTAACTCCCAAGAATTACATGTGAGAGATGGTCAATTTCATTGATGGCAACGATGGTCAACAACTCATGATCATTCAAGTACTCATTCTAACAATCAAGAGATTTACACATCAAATTGCAAGTGAATATAATTTACTATATCTTAATATAAAAAATGGAAAACCTAATAGAAAAATGTATCAATGACATACAAGGATGTATAAGAAAGTTCAAATTTGAAAATAGAATGTAAACTTAGAGAACTGTAGATTTGAAAACCTTAATAATGTAAAACCCTAAAAAGAAGTTTGGATCAAGTGTAGGATTGGTTGAGCTCAACAAAATATACAGAAAAAAAAAAGTTTTATTTATGAAGTTAACCTAGGATAATTAAGTAAATGCAATCAATCAAACACAATCAACCTAACATAATTAAGGGTTACTCTAGACGTTCAAATTTGTTACTCATTTTTATTGCATTGAATCAAAATGTCTCACTATTAATTGCTCCAATGCTATAAGATAAATGATTTTTTTAATGATTATAATGAATATATTGTATGTTATTAATGCTAGCGTATATCATCAAATTATGCCAAACATGTGTTTAGTCAACTCAAAGTGGATGAATGATGCCACTTAGCCAAAAGTTTGAATTTTGAATTTTAAAATGAAAGGGAATAGGTTTGTGACCATGAGGTCACCCTTGCAATTGAAGAATTGTCCTAGAATGGGTTAATAGTTAAATCTAAGTGGCTAACAATCAATTCTAGGTGGCTAATGGATAAATGAGGGCATACCCATTGGTGAATGTGATAAATGGGAAAATAAGGTAAATGTATAGATGTGTGTGAATAAGAATAGGATAGGGCTAATTGTATAGTGATTTAAGTATGCAAATTGATAAAAGGCTAGAGAGATGAGCTTGAATTTAGATGTTGAGTCACTACGTACATGTATCAAGACATTTCTTCAAAATAGACACAAAATTGTGTGGGAAATGACATGGTATGCACAAATTTTACTGTTACAATTACACACATATTGATTTACAAATGCTTTGCATATAGATTAAATTTACTTCAAAATTAATACCTATTAATACTTCTTCTTTAAGAAAACATGATTATGTATTCTCTAATAAAAATTTCACCATAACAAGACTTCTTGCAATTACTTCAATTGTAGCATACATAATTTCATATTGCACCTATCAATGTGCCCATTACATCTTCACGTGTGATTGCTAGTATATGTATGTCTCTTCAAAAACATAGATGGGTTAAGCTCTCTCCTTACTCTTTGAGTAAGAGATAGTAGGGGAGAGGACTAGATAGTATTACAAAACCTGGTTCAAATGAGCATACCGACAGGAAAGAACCAGGAAGAAAACCTTCGATTGTAGCTCGATGAAGTACAAAACTAGACCCCTTTACATTTTAAACATACCCTTTATACAATGCCATACATTTGACCCATATTTTAAAAAACTTCACTGGGTATAGATTATGCCCATACACAATTATGACCGTCTTACATTATTTCCAATTTGAGAATTGAAATTTTAAAAAAATTTCCTATTAGAGGCATTTAGGGCACATTCTTCAACAATAGTAGTATGTTCACGTTTTGGACTGACAAGCACCTGTACAAACCATCAAGGTAGCTTAGAATAACCAATCTATATTATTCTAAATGACACAAAATATGATGATATGGTAATGCAAACTATAAAAGATGCTTAGAATAACCAATCTATATTGTTGTAATTTGTTACATACCTCTTCGAAAGGATCAGAGTTGGCTATTTTTGCAGCAGGTCCATTATCAATCGTGCCAGTAATATTGCAAAAGTGGGAAAATGAGAAATCTATATTGTCACAATAGAAAAGACGCTTAGACTAACATATCTATATTAATCTAAACAACCTGAATCATGATGAGTTGGTGATTCAAACTATAAAAGATGCATACCTCTTTGAAAGGATCAGAGTTGGCTATTGTTGCAGTAGGTCCATGATCAATCATGCCAGGAATATTGCAAAAGTGGGAAAATGAGAAATATATATTGTCACAATAGAAAAGATGCTTAGACTAACATATCTATATTAATCTAAACAACTTGAATGATGATGAGTTGGTGATGCAAAATATAAAAGACACATACCTCTTCGAAAGGATCAAAGCTGGCTATTGTTGCAGCAGGTCCATGATCAATCTTGCCAAAAATATCGCAAAAGTGCATACAAAATATCACTATTAAAGACACCTGCATTGCAATAGTATATAAAATATCAGTATTAAATAAAGAACACTAATGAACTTAATCATAATGAACATAAGCATTCTACCTTCCATTCTTGAAAATGCTATTCGGTGTGCCTGAAGGGTCATCTCTTTGCTTAAGAGTATCCAATATTGCTTCATGATCAACATTACTAAGTGTCCATAGTTGTTTTGTCTTTGGTCTGGCATGATGCTTCAACAACTTAACATTTGTTGCTATAACAAGGTGCGCATACATGAGAATGGTTTTATGTTTCTCATAGTCTTCAAATGTAGGTATGCCATTCTTTCTAATCATGTATGTTCGCAACCAAGTTCCTGCAACCACAACTGAACCTGTAGGATACATGAAACCATCATCATCTTCCATCGGTTGTGTTAGCTTATGCTTTACTCGCACACATTGAGCCAACCAATAGTTTGATCTCTCTTCATTCCCCTACAGTGCAACAACTGCAAAAATATGTCATATCTGTAGTAGATCTAAAAGCAAGTCGTAATCAACTGAACTTTCCATTGTTTCATTTGTCATGGATATTGTTTGAGATAAAGGAGTTAGATACTATGGTACCCATGTATCCACCCACTCACTTGACTCGCATTGATCCCACTCGCACTGAATACAACTCTGACAAAAACAAGCCAACTCTCATGTCCAAATGGTCCATGTGCCTGCATCTAAGCTTCAAAATGAATGCATCTTTGAAGAATCTTTGATTGTATGATAATCCAATTTTCCTCCCACTGTACCCTCCTCAACAAACCAAAAGAATCTATGCACTATTGAATCAAGTGTCCCTCCCTATGCCAATGCTGAACTACACCAATCAACTATAGAACGTGCATCACTAAATTTTTCTCCTGAAATATTCAATTGCTCCTTAACTAGAGCTCTCTTTATGCATGCACCTACTCCATCATGCTCCCCTTTCCCATATCCAGCTTAAAAAAAACTCCAAATATGAGGTAGACCCCTATCTACATGCATTCTACTCAACCAATAAAACATATGAGCATTCTTGAATTGACCTGTGCAATTATTTGACCAAATTAGATGTCAGCCCAATGCTATATTATGCTCCTACAAGAACTCAAAATAATTCTTGAAACAATGTTGGACATACACAGACGAGTGAGATCTATCATCGCTCATATAAAAATGATACTCTCCGATTATCTTTCGATCCTCCTCTGTACTATCAGGTGCATGTCTAAATGTTATGTGGACAAAAATAGAAATCTGAATGGAATTGTAATATTGAGATTGTACCTCATTTTGTGGTTGCAATGTGTAGTTTTCTAAAAAATCAACCACTGATATAATAATGCCAATCAGAAAAGAGTCCTTACACATCCTAAATTGTTGATCCAACCACTGAGACCTATGACTATGCCTTGCATACTTGTAGAAAATATTGTCCTTAAAATCTAAAATAAAATCAGCAACACTGCATTCTTTTGTAACCAACTCACATCTAGAACCTTCACCTCCACTTTGCAAAGTATATTTGACTATCTCATATCTCTTTTTTCTCAACAAGCTTCTTTCCAAATTCATGTTAGAACTCTCATGAAAACATTGAACAAACTTTGACAAGCCACCACATTGTGAGCACTTTGCATTTAAACAATCATTTCTATAGAAAAAGCAACCATCATCTCTAGAACATAAAAATAGATCTAGCAAGTCCCTTGATTATTTCGGAAGATGCATTGCACCACACTCCTACAACATTTCATTAGTATGCAAAGTAGAAGGGATATAGCATAATAGCTCATGGTACATTGAAAACTCCACATGGTATTTGCAACAACAAGTATTACGAATCTTAAGAGGAACACAATAAAATGGCTTCAAACCCTCAAAAGTCCTTTGCGATATTTCTGTATTTTTATGTGTTTCAATAAATTTTTTGAACAAAATTGTTTGGCTTGATTCCAAGAAATGTTTAGGATGTGGTGTATGGTCTTAATTGCTAATTCTTAACTTTAAAATATCCTTTGAATTGTGTGATACTCTAGAGTTATCATGCCAAAATTGTTGAATTACCTGCTTTACATTATTGGTTAGCTTCTTATCAACACGTGGAAGCCTCCCGACAAAAGCCCATGTATGATTTTGAAGAGGATCATCTATTCTTTTTCTTCTTGCAAGTGCTCTATCCAAAGTTTTACGATTTATGTCAAAATCAATACAAGTTTGTCTCATAAAGCGAGCCTTTTTCAATTTATGGCTTACTAGGGCAGTTGTAATGACTCTTCGAGCAACTCTCTTATCCTTTTCCTTGTTAATTTTTCCAATAGACTTGAGAGCATTAAAAACATTTTTGACAATAATAGAATTTTTTTCGGTCTTCTTGTTCACACGAATCTTCAATTTGGTAGCAAAGGTCTCATCTTTTGCATCTTTAGAAATTGTACAAAAATTTGGCATTACTTGGTCAATGTTTTATCACTAAAATATTGGTTGAAAAGTCTTCTAGCCCACAACCGAACAGTTCATGTTGACCTCTTGCCTTCAAAATTTTTTATAATGTTCTCATCAAATTCAAGTAACCATTTAGGGGTTCTTGAAGGTCTTGAAATTGGAATATGTCTTTCTTCCATACAAGGTTCTTCATTTCTCATGTAATTTGGTGAAACATAATTTACACCTAGCTTCAATATTATGTTCAAAATCTTCATTTCCAACATTTTCACCTTGAACATTTTCAATATCAATTTGAATAATTTCATTCCCAATTTCAATATCATGTTCAACATCTTCCAAATCCAACATTTTTCACCTTGAACATTTTCATTATCAATTTCAATATCATGTTCAACATCTTCAAATCCAACATTTTCACCCTGAACATTTTCATTATCAATTTCAATAATTCCATTCCTAATTTGAATATCATGTTCAACATATTCAATTCCAACATTTTCACCTTGAATATTTTCACCTTGAACATCTTCAATTTCCTCTTCACTTGAATGACCATATGGGTTAGGTTAACCAATATTTAACATACCTTGTCTTCTCCTCCTATGACTCTGTCTATCTCTTTGTCTATATGCTTCAATTTCTTCTTTTGTAAGCTTTCTCTTATGTTTTTTCTTCCGATGACTGCTACTCCCCATTATACCTCATAAAAGATGCTAAAAATCATTGCTTATGAAAAATTTCAATAGAAGATGCTCCAAAAAGTTGATCTTTGTCTCTTCATGTCTGAAATTGTGTGTGTGTTGCCTGCAAACAGAATGTAGGGTCCATTGGAATGCACAAAATGGCCCACATGGGGATTTTCTATGGCCCACAAATCCGATATCTGTTATGATCTGATATATGATTCATTTGAAAAAAAATTACGATACTTGTAATGGTATAATTTTTGTTCTACAAATCGGATATCCGATTTGTGTACACATAGGCCTAAGGGTTAAT
>VDFB02137365.1:27767714-27822931 GCA_007258455.2 Sequoia sempervirens | reverse complement strand
AGCATATTTGGGTGCAAGAGAGGACCATCGCTAGCTTAAACGTACCCATCCAGACATGTTGGAATAGTTTGTTTGGTCGTACGAGTTGCATAATGAAAGTTGCACCACTTTGCAACTTTACACTGCTTGCATCTGGCAACTTTTCTCTCCACTGAAAAGTCATCACCATAGGAAAACGCCTCCAAGATAGCAAAAACCGAGAGAGGTTTTTGTAGATGGTTACAACATGATCCCATAGCCTTAGACGGAGAGTCTATAAGCATCACGATCTTCAAGAAATAGACCTTCAAAGATTGCTTCCTTTTAGCACTTTGGACTCTTAAGGGAAAACGCTGATCCAATGTAACTCGGAGTGATTCGGCGTATTTGGGTGCAAGAGAGGAACATCCCTAGCGTAAAATTACCCATCCAGACGTGTTGGAACAGTCCGTTTGGTCGTACGAGTTGCGGAATGAAAGTTGCACCACTTTGCAACTTTACATTGCTTGCATCTGGCAACTTTTCCTTCCACTAAAAAGTCATCACCACAGGAAAATTCCTCCGAGATAGCAAAAACTGAGAGAGGTTTTTGTAGATGACCCCAACATGATCCCATAGCCTTAGATGTAGAGTCTGTAAGCATCACGGTCTTTGAGAAATAGACCTTCAAAGATTGCTGCCTTTTAACACTTTGGACTCTTAAGGGAAACTAGTGGGCAACATAGTTAACTTCTGCACAAACTTGGTTTGAAGTAATTTCATTATTTTTTGTGCATTTAAAATGGAGTTTTAAACCTTCCACCCTAAAATTGACTTCTAAATAACTTCAAAAACCTTAACTACCTCATTCTTATTCATTTGTTTTGCAAACAAACATTTTCATTTCAAGAGGTTGAGCTTTCATTTTTGCTTTTTGGATTGAATGCAGACTGTGACACAACTTTCTTTTTTCAAAAATTGTTCATCATCATTGAACTAAGAATTTATCACACATCTACTGAGAAACAAAGGAGTACCACAAACTAAAACACATTACACTTCAGTTCTCACTGAGTTGATGTACTCTTCAACATCTCTCTTCTCTAAAAGCAACCTCTAAATCACTTCAAACACCTTAACTACCTGAAAAGCGACCCTAAAAGTGACCTCTAAATCACTTCAAACACCTTAACTACCTCATTCTTATTCATTTGTTTTGCAAACAAGCATTTTCATTCCAAGAGGCTGAGCTTTCATTTTTGCTTTCAACTCTACTACAGGAAGGTGACGAGAGATTGCTTAGCAATGAAAAGATTGAGGCATCTTATGAGGAAGTCATGCCAACCAAAGAAATGATCAAGCGTGAAGTCACAACTTGCAGCCATGGAACTGAACCTACTGAACCTGAAGAAGATGGTTGTGTTGCTGATCGGAAGAGAACCTTTGGATGTTGTTTCAGTTGAGGTCTGCGATAAACACTTGTACACACCATAGTATGGTTGTAGCCATTATGGTTGATATCGTGTTGAGGTGATATCTAATATCACGATGAGATGATATTCTTCTTTTCACTTATGGTTGTAGCCATAGTACTAGGCATCACATGAGGTGATTTTCCTTGTGTAGCTGGAATTATCCTCCCTAGCTGAGAGGGAGTGTTGATGATTATTGCAGTGTCAGTCATATCCTTCCAATGATCTCTACATAAGAATAAATTAAATATAGCCAAAGCTATTTAATTTATATATATATATATATATATTAATTTGTGATTAATGTTAATTCATCAAGAGATACACGTTAATGAAGAGGTGCATTTATGAAGAGGCCGACATGCTTGAGGCACAATTTATGTCAAATAATATTTATTATTTTATGAAGGCCAACTTCTATCTTGGAGGTGCAATCTTTGAGGAGGAACATTCTTTTTGGAGGCCGACCTATATTGTGAAGAGTCACATCTCTCTCAGCTTGTATATATATTAGATACATTTCATTGTTTTAAGACATACATTTTTCATACATTCCATTTCATATCAAGTGCGAGTTAGTGAGAAAATTTTGAAGTGCAGATCGAGTTATTGTGAGAAGGCTGAGGATTGTCATTTGAGAATTGCATCATTGTATTGTTGTGTTGGCATTAGTCTGTGGTGCATATTATTAGGCCTCATTATCGGCCTTCATTGTAAAGGAGTTTCTATTGTGATTCATTAATATAAGTGATATTATTGGCTAGCTTTTTCTCCCTCAAGAGGAGGGTTTTCCCAGGGTATCTGCTATGTTATTGTGTTTGATTTAGAATTAATTTTCTATGCATTAAATCTGATCATTAAAATAACACAAGTAAATGGTTGCATAGTGTGTGGAATGAGGGGGCAGCAAGCCTGAGACCCCTTTAAAGTTTGTTTGAGTGATTTCTTTTCATTTTTTGTGAGTTTTGTGCCAAGTTTCCTCAAAGAAATGTCTCATAGAATTCCATGACAAGCTAATGCAATTGATAGCTGCTCCTAGTTATTAGTTATGTAATGTGAAGTAATTACATAACTACTTAGGTTGACTTTGTAAAAACTATATTGTTATTGAAATTTTTTCATCTATCAGCATCTAGTTGTTACTTATGAAATGTGAAGTAATGCTTTGAGTTTGAAAGATGTGCAATGCAATGTAATCAACAATATGAATATAAACTACATAATTTTTAACATTCTTTTTATGCTATTGTACATTGACATTTAACCATTGCTCACTTGATTAAATTTTCAAAGAGTTTAATCATGCACATGAGGAGGGAATTAAATTTTGATTGTCAACTTCTATATATATCAAATTATCCAGTAATCAAGTGTATGTATATATACAAAAATGGCATCAATGCTAACTCAAACAAAGTTTTACAATATACAACATATGCCATCTCGGTATCTATTCAATATTTACATGCCAAAATGTCTATCTCATCCTAAACTACTGGTGGATCAACAAAATGGAGCCTCTTTGAAGCACTCGTTGGCTCTGAAGGTAGCTTGCACAAGAAAAAGTCAAACCACAATTAAGATTAGTTATACTATATAATTTAAAATCTAATAATTAACATAAAAATCAATACACATTGAATTATAATTGAACTCTAAAATTGAAATCTTGATTACCTGAAATATACGTCTCTTCGAAGGGTTAGGAGTCCTTGAATATACCCCTCTCAAAGAACTAACCAAACCAACTTTTGTAATGCCAATCTATATATGTGAACAAAAACATGAAATTGATCCAAGTTAGCATAGAATTGTCAGTAATAAGAACATATTTACCAAGCACAAAATAAAATAAACACATACCTCTTTAGGTTGATCTTTTTCTTATCTCCTTTAGGTGTTTCAACACCTTCCAGTGTTTGAATACCTACTCCTTCAAGTGTTGTGCACTTATCAACAATGATGTATAGCTCACAACCGCCTGTACATAAAAATGACAAGTACATATGAAACTACGAATCTATGTCAATGTATGCATAATCAATAAAATATCTTATAAATCTTAATTCAATCAAATTTGAGTTCAATTACCTTTCCCTTATCTAACATTGTGCATCCATAGTCTGGAGAGCATCACACCTCGCTCGCACTAGGTGTTTCCTACAAGCAAAGAATAAGATAAACATATAAGTTAATATATAATTTCATTAATGACAAGCAAGTATACAGTAAAAAAATGTAAATGAGTGAGTGAAAAATACATACTTGTGTGCGTCTCGAGGCCAAATGAAATGGCCCTAAGGGTGCTATCAGTCACCTGTGTGAGCTCCTCCTCAGACATTAACTGTTAAATAGACCATGTAAATAAATATTAGTACTTGATACTATCTCTTATTAATATTCATTTAAAAAAAAATGCAAATTATGAATTTACACCTTAAATGTTACCTGTGTAACTACTCCAATGTCCACCTCTCTAGCAGGAGAGGAATCTGTAGGGTGTGCTCCACTCCCCTGTGTGATCTGCTATAATCTCCACATCCTGATGTCATAATTAGAAGTATCTAATGGCTGCTCAGGGGGTTGTACAATAGGACCCAAACATATTTGCTAGGCACGTATTGCAAATATGTGGCACACAAATATGTGGACCCAAGGAGGATGATGCAGCAACACTGGATCCATCACCAAGATCACTAGACTATGGTTGAGCTACTGAAGAAGCATGGGAAACCAAAAGACCACTCAAAGAGTGAATGGCCTGGATAGTTTGTGTGGTTGCATCCTCCGTAATATCTAGATGTTGTACTAGAGGTGGCAGAGGAAGGGGAGGATGGGGAACATGTGGGCGCCTAACTACTCTAGCTGCCCCTAGCCTATCCTGGGGCATACCTCCACCAACGCCCTAGAAGGGTTTAATGTCAAAGTAATTGACATGATGCCCTAACAAAAACTCAACATATAATTTTTTAATAAAGTAAAAAGGTACATCAAGATTATTGTTGGGTGGTTTATCAAAAACCATACACCAATGATCCCAAAAGTTATCTAATATGCTCCTATGCGTGCACCATTTTATAGAAAGTTTTGGTTTGTTAACATTAACTGGCAAACCAATGTTGGGGTTAATAAATAAAGAGGCTATTTGGGCTTTTGTTATTTGGAGATATTTCACATCATCATAAGACAATCCACATGCATAATATTGCCTCATGGTTTCTCGCCATGAATGAAATGCATTATGTTGGGTGGAGAGGATTTCTACATTTGTAATTATTCCTGTCAATGTGGTTGACATATAGGATAATCGAGGGATTTTCTTATAAACATCACAAATGCCCCTCAATTGCTCCAATTTTTCATGAATTAAGTCTTCAATTGATGGTTGCGAGGTGGTGGAGCATTTGGCATTTCTACATTTTGATTCTTAGCTGGTGGATTTTCATTCTCAACTGGTGGAATTTGTGCATTCTCATTCTCGGCAGCCATAATGCTTGATTAAAGTTAAAAAATAATTAATCTAAAATTAGACAATATAAATGAAACACTATTTTTAAATCAAAATCCATTAAAAACATTCATTTTTTTAATCAAAATTCATTCTAAACTCAATTGTTTCATAAAAATTCAATCAAAAACCCTATTTTGAAAAAAAATCCACAAAAAACATTCATTTTTTTTTATCAAAATCCATTCTAAATTCAAATTTTTCATAAAAATTCAATCAAAAACCCTATTGTGAAAAAAAATCCACAAAAAACATTCATTTTTTTATCAAAATCCATTCTAAACTCAAATTTTTCACAAAAATTCAATCAAAAACCCTATTTTTAAAAAAAAATCACAAAAAACCATATGAAATTATTCAAATCTAAATCAAAATTGAATCAAATCAAATAAAAATAAAAAAACTTACCTTTCCAAATCGGATTTTTCCCAAATCGGATATCTGTTACGCGAAGAAGCAATGCACTGTGCGACCACGGGTTCTTCACTATCAAATGACTTCAAAACATCGACTGAATTTCTTTATATATTCTTTTTGGAAATTGGATATCCGATTTGTAAAACTAGGTTTGGTGTTTGGTATGGTGACAACCGAGCTAAAAAAAGTCAACACGTTCTTTTCGTGTTTTTCGGTCGGTGAAAGACGTGTTTTTTTCCTCATTGCCACTTTTTGGCCCACCATGATCCTACACATACCCTAAATCTAAAATGTTAAACATAGGTGAAAAATAAATTTCATTAGGTAACTCTACCGCATATGCATTTCCTAAATCATGCTTCTTCAAGATCTTGCATGGTCCAAACTTCTTCATCCTTAACTTGTATGTACCAACTGGAAACCTCTCCTTTTGCAAATGAACCATGACTTATTCTCCTACTTGGAACTCCTTATGCCTCATTTTCTAATATTCCTTGGCCTTATATTGTGAGCTCATCTTATTGATATGTTTCTTCACTTCATCATGCAAATTCTTAGTTGCTCAACAAAATTTTTAGCCTCAACACTACTCTTCTCCACCTTATCCATCTTTCTTAGTTTAGAAGGATTTCTTAGACTACTCCCATACACAATCTAGAAGGGTGATTTACCAATGCTCCTATTGATAGAATTATTGTAAGAAAATTCCGCTTGTGGTATAATCAAATCCCATCCATTGGGCTTATCTCCTACTAAGAATCTTAGTAGGTTACCGAAAATCCTATTCACAATATCTATTTTTCCATCAGTTTGTGGATGGTGTGTAGAACTGAACTTCTATCTTCAACTTCTTCCATAATGTCCTCCAGAAATAGCCAAAAAATTTGGCATCTCTATTTGAAACTATACTCTTTGGTAGACCATGTAGTCTCACCACCTCTCTAAAAAATAATTCTACAACATGAACATCATCACTAGTCTTATGAAACAAAATAAAATGTGCCATCTTTGAAAATATATCCACCACCACAAATATGGAATCATGGCCTCTATGCTTCCTTGGAAATCCAAGAACAAAATCCATGCTAATATCCTCCCATGGCCTCTCACGTACAGGTAATGGTTAGTACAATCTATTATTCTGACTTGTTCCTTTCACCATCTAACATTCTCTTCAACTTTGTATAAACTTCTTCACATCTTGTTGTGATTGTGGCCAATAATAATTCTCACTAACAAGAGCAATGCTCTTATCTCGATGTAAATTTCTAGCCAATCCTCCACTATGCTTCTCCTTGATTAGATTTTATCTCATAGTACTCCTTGGAATGCACATTTAGCTTCCCATAAACAACATCCCATCTTGGATTAATAAATATAACCATCTTGTCCTATCCAAAATAACAGGTTCCAAACAAGCCTTCCAAGCTTCTACAAAGTTTGGATCTTCAGGATACAAACTTTTGAGTTCATTAAACCCAACAACCTCTATATTCATCTCTATCAATAAATTTTTCCTTCTACTTAAGGCATCTACAACCCTGTTTGACCTTCCACTCAGGCGCTTCTAAAAAAAAGTATAACTCTACAAAAATTCAACCCATTTTAAGTGCCTTTGATTTAACTTTCCTTGAATATTGAGATACCGCAAAGCTTGGTGATCAACATATTAAAAAAAACTATTTTGGAAAAAAATAGTGTTCGTTTCTTCAAACAATAAACTAGAGCATAAAACTCCTAATCATAGAAATAATATTTCTTCTTAGCATCATTTAAATTATCGCTAAAATAGGCAACAAGCTTACCTTCTTGACTCAAAATAGCTCCTATGGTAGTGCCACTAGCATCATAATCTACCTAAAAGACCTTATTGAAATCTTGAAGTGCCCAAACAAGTTGCTCTATAACTTTCTTCTTCAACATATCAAAAATTTTGGCTACTCCTATAGTCCACTTAAACTCTTTTCTATCCCTTATCATTGCTTTAGTTAGAGGTGTACGAATACTAATGAAATTATTAATAAACTTTTTGTAAAAAATTTTGAGACCATGAAATGATCTCACCTCTATAGCATTCCTTGGGGTAGGCCATTCAATGATAGCTCTCACCTTTTTTGGATCCATTTTAAGACCCTCTACTGAGACAACAAATCCCAAATACACCAACTCTCTCTTCACAAAACTACATTTCTTCAAATTAATAAACAACTTCTCCTCCCTTATCTTGTCAAAAACTCTTTGGATATGCATCAAGTTCTCCTCCAATGTCTTACTAAAAATCAAAATATCATACAAATAAACAAAAAAAATCCTAAAAATTCTTTCAATACCTCATTCATAAGCTACATAAATATACTCGATGCATTGGTTAGCTCAAAAGGCATGACTAACCACTCGTACAAGCCCTCCTTGGAACATTAAATTCCATCTTCCATTCATCTCCTTCTCTAATCTAGATCTAGTGATATTCTCTCTTTAAATCTATCTTCGTGAAGTACTCAGCTCCACTCAAACAATCCATAATGTCATCCATTCTCAACAAGGGAAATCTATACTTGATGGTGATCTTGTTGATGGCTCTAGAATCTATACACATCCAACATTCCCCATCCTTCTTTGGTGCCAATATTGTAGGTACTGCACATGGACTCAAACTCTCTCTGATCAATCCCTTCCACAACAACTCTTGCACTTGTTTGTTCAACTTTTCACTCTCTGTTGGAGTCATACGATGAGCTGCCTTATTCAAAAAACTTGCTCCAAGAATCAAGTCCATCTAATGACTAATCTTTCTTACTGGACAAAAAATTTCAAGTACGTTATTAGAAATAATAACATGAAACTCATTCAACAAATTTGAAAGCTCTATAGGTACCTTAGTAGTATATTCTTTATCAATTCTAGGGATCAATGCAAAAAACATACGCTCATGCCTCATACCTTCTAGGAAATTTCTCCCATCAACCAAACAAATTCTTGCATTATTGCATACCTTTTCTTTTTCTTCTTTCAAAGGCTTCAACTTATGATGAACCCCATCCTTTTTCAAAGAATAGGTGTTGGCATGTCCATCATGTACTACTCACTGATCAAACTACCATGGTCTTCCTAACAACATATGGAAAAAATTCATAGGCATAATATCACACAATACCTAATCATGGTAATTTCCAATCTTGTTATTTACTAGACATTGTTCATTTACCAAGGCTTTATGGTCCTTCTGCAACCAAGCAATCTGGTATGGGTTCAAATGACTTCTTCTCTCCAACCACAACTTACTAACCATTTCCTCTGAAACAAGGTTATCAGTACTACCTCCATCAATCATAACATTGTAAACTTTACCTTCACACTTATATTTGGTGCGAAACAAATTCTTCCTTTGAGTTGGTTCCTTCTCCTCATTCAACAAGGCTCTTATAGTAACAAGAACCTCTCCTCTTTTTGCATCCTTAGAATTTGAAAACTCAACATCTTCATCTACATGTGCAACTCGTGCATTACCCTCATGTCTTCTATTTGTCCTTCCTTGATGTTGAGGACACTCATAGGCTCTATTTCCTTCTTTTCCACACTAGAAACACGTTCCATGAAAGCATCCTCTTCCCAATCCTTGTCTAGAGCTTCCTCTTCCTCTTTGGTTTCCATTATTTTGATCTTGAGGATGGTAGGTGTTATCTCCTTTCTGGTTTTGGCTACTATTGGATCCTTCATCCTTCTTTTGATCTTTATTTTGAGCTCCATAAGACCATCCACTAGTATTTCCACCATAGCCCCACCTCTTTGTTTTGTCTCAATCCTCTTGTTCAATCATTCTTCAATCTTTAGAGAAAACTGATAAGCATCCTCAATGATGGTCATTCTTACCAGTGCCAATTCTTC
Source organism: Sequoia sempervirens (assembly GCA_007258455.2). Lineage (NCBI taxonomy): Eukaryota > Viridiplantae > Streptophyta > Pinopsida > Cupressales > Cupressaceae > Sequoia > Sequoia sempervirens. Next base: position 27,813,691 of record VDFB02137365.1, on the reverse strand, counting down.
CTGTATGCTTGGCTTCAACCCATTAATATAATGAAAAAATTTCTCTTTATTCGCCTTAGAATGTCTTGTCTAAATTAGGACCTTGTGAAATTCCTATGTATATTCTTTCATCGTCCTTGTTCCTTACCTCAAGCTCTACATCTTCTTGAGAACCTCCAATCTTTAATCGACTTGAATAAATTTTTTCTTCAATTTTGACACCATTCTATCCCATTTAGAAATTTTATATTTCCCTTGTCTTCCTCTTTCTAACTAGACATTTTTCCACTATATACTGGCGTGACCTTTCAATTTTGTCTTTGCAAACCTCACTATGTGAGGATCTTCAATCTCCTCATACTAAAAAAATTCCTCCATTTCATTGATCCAATCGATCAATTCTTCAAGATTCAAACTTCCACTAAAAGTTGAAACCTCCATTTTAGGTCTCTCCCCAATGCTTGAGATTGCTTGCAACAATCTTCTTTCTCTAGGATCCATTGGATCCTACAATTCCTCTTCCATTTCCTATTTCATTTCATCTTCACTATCATCTCTTTCTCATTGCACATCTCTTCTTTGAAATTATTACTACAAGGTTTCTAATTTCCTTATAAGGGCTCTAATTTCATCTCTAGGTGGATCTCTTCGTCCACCACCTCGGCCTCTACCTCTACCATGCTGGGAAAGTCTTCGAGGCATCTTGAACTCAACCCACTCTCACAAGTTGTACTACAACTGTGTCACGTTCAATGCTCTATTACAGGCTCAGGAACTCCTACTTTGATACCACTTGATGAGGGCCACACCACCTGAAGTCCACAAAAATTACCACAATAGATACCAACACAGAAGATGCGAGACAAAAAACAACTCACTTTCAATTATTTTCCAGAAAATGAAATTTAATATTCAAAAATTACATGTTATAGCCTCATGGGATTGATTCATTACAACAAAATTAGATCTTAAAACAAAATATATTATTCAGAGCCACAATCTGCACTAATGGAGCCACACTACAACCCCCCACTTAACCCCTTTTATTCTACCCCAATAACCACCCTAGAATATTCTATAGCATTCAACCTTCCATTTTGTTTTGTTGACAAAAGTCCCGCCATTTGATTTCTAGCCTAGGAAGAAATTTTAATGAAATTCACTTTTTAGAGGGGCAACTTTGTAGGGCCATAACTTTTTATCCAAGTGTCTGATTTGATATTATTGCATATTATTGGAAAGCTCTTGAAGAGAGGTACAACGTTTGAACCTACCAGAGGTCAGTTCGTCAACCTTTCGAGCTATTTTGGGGCTTCTAAATTCTTCATATCTAAATTTGAAGCTACATTGGAGAAATTTCCCATGATGGAAACTTTAATATCTCTGAAACAATGCAGGGTATTGAGATGATTCTTTCACGATCATTTTTTTTTTAGTTTTGCTCCTCGTGGTCAATTTTTAGGTCCATACAAGCCCATTTAGGCTGACTTACTAAAAATAGCAAGTGACCCTTTTTTGCTATTTTTGACTCTTGACTATCTTGTACCCCTTAGGTGCCATCATGGAACTCAAAACAGCTGAAGAAATTAAGGAATTGTTTTTTTGAGTGATGCAAGATTTCCCTACACCGCTAGATGCTCCTGCATCACAAGCATTGCAACAACAAGCTCAAGCTCAATATTTGCAACAACAACAAGCCCAAAAAAGAGCATTGCAAGAACAAAAAGCTTATAAAAAATCATTGTAACAACAACAAGCTCAACAACAAGAATTGATTGTGCAACAACAATAATAGGGTCAATTGCAAGCAAAACAAAAACCCCAACTACAAGTGCAACAACAAGCCCAACTACAATCACAACAATATGCTCAATAACAACAAGTGGTTTCACAACAACAACAATAGAAAGGCTTGCACTACAATCCCCAACAATATGCCAACATGATACAAAACATCTTGAACCCAAATGTACAAGGAGCATACACACCTCCACCATTATCTCATCACCTACACAATATCAAAATCCAACCTGCACACCATATAACACCCCCTCATATCAAAATCCAACCTACAACTCATCTACCATCCCACAATTTACCACATATGTTCCACCACCAGATCCTGAAGATGATTTGTCATTGCAAATTAAGGTGCTCATGCAGAAAATCCAAGAAATCCAAATAGAGAAAACAAAGAAACTGCATGTGCAATGAGAATTGTGTCCATACCCCTTTGATAGAAAAATCATGATGATACCTTTCCAACCCAGTTTTGAAGTCCCAAAATTTGAAAAATATAGAGGATAGGGAAATATGGTGGATCATATCAAAGAGTTTTATGTAACATGTAAGTAAGTTTCTTACAACAATTCCCATCTAATGCACCTTTTCCCATAGAGTTTATCTTGATCTTGACAGAGATTCAACGTATACCTCAACTCTAGTCATGGTAGGCTCTTGAAAGACTCTTTACCTTTTTTGTCTCTTTGCATATACATTTCCTTTCTTGGTTTTTTCATTGAACTATGAATCATTGCTAGACATTGGGGGTAGTTTCTTGCACTCTTATTTTTGAATAACTCTCGATCCATGTATTATATCTCACAACATGACATCAACATTGTGATCTAGGTATCATTTATCTCTAAATCATCCAAAATCAAAAAACACTTGCAAAATCGAGAAAATCCAAAAACATTCAAAAAGTTGTAAAGTCAAAATCCAAAACAAGTAAAAAAAGTCAAAAAATAAAAAAAACATGGTTGTGTAACTATGAGTGTTTGAGCTTGAATGTAGGAAAGGACACCATTGATGTTCCCTCAAGACACATTAGATCAGTCTTTAGGAGTCCATCATAATCAATCCATCAAGTGTTCATATCTCATCAATAAACCGTTACTAGTTGTGATGTAGAAAATTGGACCCTCTTGAGAAAAGAGACAATTTCACACCTAATTGGACACACCTTTGAATATCTTTATACTATTTATCATTCAAAATAGCATTTATAGGCCCCTAAGACCCATTATTTTTTATCTAGAGGCCAGTTCCACATGAGAAATCACCTAAAACCTGACAAACAACACTTAATTCTTTCATATCCCAAAAACCCACCTTCAAAAATTAGTAGTGGGACCCATTCACCACCTTGGGAAAATGAGTCCCTTCTGGTGGGACCCATTTGCCACCTTGGGTGAATGAGTCCCCTCTGGTGGGATCTATTCGCCAGCTTGGGAAAATGAGTCTCCTCTGGTTGAACCCATTCACCACGGGTGGTGAATGAGTCCCTTTTGAGGGAAAATTCAATTTTGAGTGGGAATTTAATTAATTCAACTTAAATTTATGGTGAATGTCAGCCTCTTATGTATAAATAATGGGAAAATTAGGTGTTGGTTCCTATAAATAGTCATTTTTAATCATTTTACACATCTTTTTTTTAGTCATTTCACAAAAGAAATTTCTAAAGTCAAGTCTTCTACAACAAGTTTTACTAGCAAAGTTGAAGTTTTAGGGCAGAAAACTAGGGTTTTTGTAGGTCTTGAAGCTCACTTTTTGGATCAAAGTTCTACATTACAAAGAGTTGATGATGGATGCCTATGGTGAATCATGGAGAAATCTAGGTTGAGGAGATACAAATAGACATCAAATCACACCTAAAGACTTGTTTTCAAAGTGATTCCATCTTCCATTACTTCTCTATCTTTAGTTTAAGGTTTATATTTCATTTAAATTCCATTTGCATGTTATTTTGTCTCCATTTTTTTATGTGTTGTGAGATTTCCAGGGTTCAGATCTTGCATCATTCAAATCACATTTGAATTTATTATTCTTGCACAATAGAATAGGGTTTTTGACATACTTCATATTTTCCTAGTATTTAACACATCTAAGGCTAGGGTTTTAAGCTGATTTTTATTCATTCAGGGTTTGATTACCCAATTAGGGGTTTGACCAGGGAAAACCCCCCATTAGAAAAACAATTTTAAGTTGTTTTGCAGGAATTTTCTAAGATCTCAATTCAGGTTTCTCTAAAAAATTGTTGTATAGGTGAAAAGTTATAGAACATATATTTGAAATCACAGAAATTTGAAAGTGGAATGATTCACCATGCATGGTGAATGAGTCCCTCTTGAGGTGACATTTTCAGTTAAATTCAGATCCAGACTTCTAGTTGACAGAAAACAACTTATGTGCAGAAAAACCCTGACCTAGGATTGAATCACCCAAGGTGGCGAATGAGTCCCATTCAGCTCAAAATCGGGTCTTGTAAGATTTCTAGATTGCTTTTCTATCTTCTTCGGTTTATCAGGTGCACACATTTTTAGATTTGACTTTTGTTTGGTTTAATTTACAATTCCATTCATCATTTTAAGCTTTTTGCAAACATCACTGTGTTTTCTAACATTGCATTGTTCATAGATTTTGCATTCACAATCAGTCAAAAATTTCATTTAGTTGCATTCATATCATTCCATTTAGTCTAAATAACATCATACATTACATAATTTGAGTGAACCTAGCTAGATCTTTTGGCCCTTCTTTCTCCTTTTAGGTGGAAAACCCTAGAAGTGCTAGAAAGGATTAGGGTGCCAAAAATATATGGTTCATTTTGGTGAACCTAATGTGTTTAACACTTCACATTTCTGATTTTAATTTCATATTGCATCCTAGACTTCATTTGCATCAACATTCAATTAGGGTATTGTCTTATTTTTGCATCCTAGGGTTTCTCTTATTGCATTAGTAAAAGACTCATTTAGACCTCACTTTTGCATTGCATATCATTGAAAAAACTGAAAAATCTGTATTTTGAATAGCATATCATTCTGATTTGCATCTTAGGACTTAATTTCCTTGTCATTTTACATCATTTTTCATCTTAGAGTTTCTAAAAAAATTGCATTAGTGGTAGCATCATTTAGAGTTCATTATTGTATCTTGTTTCATTGAATCATTCCAAAATTCTGCATTTTCAATTTGTATCTACATTGTACAAACCTGGTAACCTTTAGTAAACTCAAAAAAATCAGAAAAATCCAAAAAAAAACCTCCCTTGGGACTCATTTGCCACCTTGGAAAAATCAGTTCCACTCCCAATTTTGAATTAGAATTTCCATATTTCAGTTTGTTTGCATTGCACATTTTTGTTTTCTGCAGTTTCTTTTCTATCATAGTTCAGTTATTTTCTATTTCCTTAGGATAAACATTATTATCTTTCATGGATTTTATGGATAGTTTTAGATTTTTTCAATTTTCCTTTTTAGTATTCGTTCCTAGTTCTTTTAGATCAGATTTGTCGATACACAAAAACACAATAAATGAAACATCAAAACAACCTTTCAAACAAATGATTCAATTTAGAAACAACATCTCATCCAAGCCTCTTAGTAGTGATGATGTAGATAAGTTAGATCAAGTTCTTCAAAACTTCCTCTCACTCACTTCATCCTCTAATGCTTGCAATGAGAAGCCTAAACCGCTTAATGATAAGATATCCCTCAAACCTTTTGGTTGTGATGAATTTGACTTGTTAGATGAATCTCTTCAGGACTTCATCTCACATAAGTCATCCACCAAGTTTTGTTGTACCAAACCGCTATAATGAACATTAACACCTTTGATTTTGAACAACCTAAACCACCTAACGATAACTTATCCCTCAAACCTTTTAGTCGTGATGACCTGGACTTGTTAGATGAATCCCTCCAAGATTTCATCTCACTCAAATCATCCACTAAGTTTTGTTGCGAGAAGTCTAAAACTAAGGATGTTAATGTGATTCAAACTCAACTCATTACCCACCCTCACATAAACTCCATCCTTCAAATAAACCTGAGTACACTCTTTACCCACCTAAAACTGGAATATGTTGCAGCAATCAAGTAGTGTTACTATTTCTCACACATATAATACCCGAGACAATCCACAACTATCACAACAGACCTCACCCTCTTTACCTTTACCTGACTCATCTAGTCCACCTCATTACCTCCCATACACAAATGAGTATGATCTTGTTGAAAAATTAAAGAATACCCTTACAAACATTTCCCTTTGGGATTTACTTTAGGATTCACCAAATTACCACATTATTCTTCAAACAATCTTACAATAGATTGTCATTCCTCCTTGTACAACTCTGAATGATGTGGTAGCTCTAATTGATGGAATGCACCAAGTAAATATAGATATTACTTTCCATCAACATGAGATCCCTACGTTAGAGTTGTGAAAGAAAAATGAAGAATTCCTGATAATTTCTCAAATCAATCGCATAGGAATCAAACAAACCCTTATCGATAATGGTTCTACCCTGAATGTGTGTAGTGTGAATCTCCTTGATCAATTGCATGCTGATAAGTCACAAATAACCATTCGAGGATTTGATAATACAACAAAGTAACCCCTCGATATAATCACTTTACCTATTACAGTTGGAGTGGATACATTGCAAACTCCTATTCATGTCATGCCTTGTGATCTTTCATATAATCTTCTTTTAGGCAGACCATGGATTCATGAGATGAATACAGTGCCTTCGACCCTTCATTGTATCATGAAATATGTCTATAACAATCACATTTATCAAATTGAAATAGACTCTGAGCCTGAAAGTTTCTTGCAGCCTTAAAAAGGAGCTACAAGTCCTCTGAAAACATTAATTCCAACATCCAGCATACACCCTCTTGAAAGTGAACAAAATGATGCAGAATTGGTATCTAAGTTCTTTGGTGATGATTGGGGATCCTTAGAATTCACACCTTGATTCATGGGTGAATACATAATCACACAAAAGATATATGAGGAACAAAAACAACCAACAATTATGTCAACTCAAAATTCTGAACAATCTTCTCAAACATCTATCTCTTCTACTTTGGAAGATAATGCAACATACACCACAAATTTTGATGAGATAGATTATCAATCCCTGCCTAATCTAAAAGAAATGGAACAAATTTATGGAAAATGCTATGAACTTGTGAAAAAACTAGAATATATTAGAAAGTGTGGAAAACATGAACAAGGTATTCGTCTTCCTATTGAACCAAATACACAAGAGACAAAAACTAGATTGGGCTATTTTTTTCCAAGACAACAAAAGCTACTCACTGACCCTCTTTGAATGTTAAAAATATTATATGTCAACCAAAACATAAACTCACCCTTAAACATCTTGAATTGCTTGATATAAAATTACAATCGTCATGGAGGTATGTTGACAGTGATGAAACTCTGAAACAAATGTTAGGAGTTTATGATAACGCATCCTCTCCTGCTTCAATGAAACGAATTCCTCATGCTATGATTGTTACCAAGCAAGACGAAAGTGATATCATTGAAGAATCCTATGAGTCTGATGTTCATAAACCTAATGCACTCCCCTTAGGAGATACAATTGATGTTCCAATGGACATTGCTGATAATGAAAAGTTTATTAAGATTAGGAAGTGTCCTGATGATGAAGAACAAGAAGACACTACAACTTTACTTCATGATTTTCCTAAAAAAATTGCTTGGAAATATTCTGATATGCCGGGAATTGAACCAAAAATTATGACACACAACATCGTTCTTACTAAAAATGCTAAACCCGTTCAGAAAAAAGTATGGAAAACACGCCCTAACATAGCCTTGCATCTTAAAGTAGAGCTGGAAAAACTCCTTGATGCAGGCTTCATTCGACCTATTGATTATTCTCCTTGGATCTCAAACATTGTTGTAGTTCCTAAACCCGATAATCGTATTAGGATATGTATGGATTTTTGTGACTTGAATAAAGCTTCTTTAAAAGATGACTTTTTGTTGCCTAATATTGACATAATCATGGACTCAACTGCTGGACATGCTTTGTTTTCATTCATGGATGGATTTCTGGTTATAATAAAATCCTTATTAATCCTCAAGATCAATACAAAACCACCTTTACCACTTTTTGGGGAACATTTTATTGGGTTGTGATGCCCTTCGGGTGAAAGAATGCCAACACAACTTATCAACTAGCAATGACATTGATCTTTCACAATTACATCCACAAAATTTTAGAAGATTATGTTGATGATATCCTAGCTAAATCGTTAACATGACAAGACAAGGTAAATGTTATTTTGAAAATATTTGACGAATATGTAAATATAAGATGTACTTAAATCTGAAAAAGTGTGTCTTTGGCATAAATAGTGGTAAAATTTTGGGGTTTGTCATATCTCACAGAGGCATTGAGGTGGATATGAAGAAAATTGATGCAATCATTAGCATGCCACCTCCAAGGAACATTTCTCAATTGTGAATGTTATAAGGTCAAATTCAATCTATCCATCATTTCATTGTATCTTTAGCCGATCACACATTACCTTTCATGCATCTTCTTAAAACGGGTGTACCTTTTGACTAGGATGAGGATTGTAAACATGCTTTTGAGAGTTTAAAGCAATACCTTGCAACCCCACTTGTTTTACAACCTGCTATGCCTAACAAACCATTTATCTTGTACATCGCCACTTCAACCCATGCTCTTGCAACATTGTTGGCTCAACAAGACAATAATGGCAAATAACATCCTATTTATTTGAACCTTAATTGATTATGAAATTCGATACTCACCAATCAAAAAACAATGCTTAGATTTTGTATTTGCTACTAGTAAATTGTGACATTATTTATTAAATATTGAAATACAAGTCATGAAAAAATGTGATCCCCTTAAGCATCTTTTCAAAAAAATGAACCTTTTTGGCTGCTTAGCTAAGTGGGTGATGTTTTTAACTAAGTTTGACCTTAAGTTTGTTTCACAAAATGCAATCAAAGGACAAGAAATAACTGATCACTTAGTTGATGCTCCATATCCTCTCGCTTTACCTAATCACGGTTCCTTTCCTGATGATAGTGTCTTAATCGTTGATGTTAAAGCATGGGAATTGTATTTCGATGTATCTAAGTCTAGAATGGGTTTTAGTGCTGGAGTGATCTTAATTCCACCTGACGGAAAACCTCTTCCCTTGTCCTATCAATTGAATTTCTTATGCACAAATAACACATTTGAGTATGAGGCATTAATTGTGGGTTTGCGAGCTGCTTTAACAATGAATGCTAAACATATTAAGATCTTTGGTGATTCAAAATTAGTTATCAAAAAAATAAATGGTATGTATCAAACTAAACCTGATAAGTTATTAAAATACAAGGATCTTGCAATGAAAGTATTAGAGAATTTTGAATCATTCACCATTGATAACATCCCATGAAAAGAAAATTGATATGCAGATGCAATGGAAAGTGCAACCTATCTTCTATCCCCACTCAATCCTTCAACAACCTTTACCTTCGTTATTCATCCCATCATGAAACCTTCTATTGATACTCGATTAGACGACATTCTACCAACAACCCAACATAACTCATGTGAATGGTATGATACAATCACTACTGTATTTGACTCCACTTTCCGATGAACGTTTGTTGAACTGTCGACAAACTATTGTCAGAATTTTGATGAATCTATTGAAAAAATTTTGTCACTGAATTTTCATTAGTATCCCAATGAGCTTAAAAATGTTGAATTCACAATTGAACTTCATCGGTTGCCGCCACAAAAAAGGGACCTCATGTTCGTCAGAATATCAACGAACATTGCATCGATCTAGTGACGAACAATAGCCATAACACACATGGTATGCCTCTTCCAAATCATTGAAACAACATGAGATGTTTGTTGAAATTGCGACCAAGTTTTGTGGAAAGTCCAAAAAAAATTCGTCGTTTGTTCAACAATCTCGTCATCAGAATGAGATCAAAATTGTTTTGGATCTATAGTTATATCAGGAGGACCGACTTATGGTCTCATCGATGAGCATGAGGAAGTATATCAGCGAGAATTATACCATCAGGGTAAGTTCTAAATGTTTACCCGACTCACTATGTCTCACTGATATCTTTCGAGTGCTCCTGTCGGTGAAATAAATGATGGCCTTGCTAATGAAACCTCATCAGTGAGAATTAAACGTTTGGGCCAACATATATTTTTCATGCCAAGATGACTTGTCTTGCCAATAGATTCTCTTCATCGATGAGACCATAAGCTAGTCTACCTGATATTCTGACAAACATTCATCATTTGTTCGATGATCTCACCATTGGAATGAGATCAAAATCACGTAAGAGCTATAGCAACGTCATCGCATTTTTCTTTTTGTTGGACTATGTTGTCAAAATTTTGATGAAATGTTGTAGTTTTTTTTTACAAAAAAGGATTTATCTGGAGGATTGACTTGTGGTCTCATCGACAAAGCATGAAGAAGTGTATCAGTGAGACTTATACCCTCGGGGTAAGTTCTAAATGTTTACCTGACCCACTATGTCTCGCCGATATATTCCCAGTGCTCCTGTCGGTGAAAGAAATGATGGTCTCGCCAATGAAACTTCATTGATGAGACTTAAACATTTGGGCCAACATATATTTTTCATGCCGAGATGACTTGTCTTGCCGATAAATTATCTTCATCGATGAGACCATAAGCCAATCTCCCCGATATGTCTTCTTTAGTAATCCTAATTGCTACAATAGTTTTGATGTCTCATCAATGTGCTAAGAAGTTCTTGTAACCCATAATAGGTCAGGAAGACCCATACCAGCTCATGCCAATGTGATTTTTTTTCCATAATATCTTTGATCAGAAAGATTTTTAGGAGTAGAACGAGGTGACTGTGGGTAATTATATTTTGTAGGGCCAATTACATATTTTTTGACTCAAAATTTAGTTATTATTGAGAAATTTACATGAGTAAATCATTATATTCTTTATGGCCAATTCACATAAACTACTCAGAACTAGGGAAATGCAGAATCAATGATACCTCAATTGTTGAACTAATTGTTTGAATGATACGATAAAAAACACTTGCTCTTTCAACTTCAAATGAATTCCACTGGAGAAGTGACTTATAGATGATACATGCAACTATAGGTCTTCCATTTTTAAAGCCAACATCTTCTATGATACACTTGATCAATGCATCTTGATTTTCCTAAAATGAAAATAATAAAAAAATGTAGTGTAAGGGAATAAAAAAATTACCAAAGCTTTATAATATAATGTGCCTAAGCAAAAAAGTGATATAACTGGAAATACAAATAGAAGAGATAGATACTCCTCCAGAAGGTCATAATCATATATGTGTTTCCTATCAATGAGATTCTTCTATGGCCTCTGTTCTCCATCAGTGAGCTCTTTCAAGGCAGAAATAGGAGTCTGTGAATTCTGCCAGACACATCTATTGGTTAAAATATTATTGAAAAATAATATTACTTATTTAAAATCGGGAGAAGGAGATAGCTAGAATTATACATAAAAAGATATAATCTGTTTATATTGGAAAACCATGAGTGTATGATCATGATGGAATTTACCATTTTAAGGCACAAAAATGGACAATACATAATAACAAGTGGAAACTTAACCTCCTTGAGTTAACAACACAAGCCAAACTAGCTTTGGTCTCTAGTAAACAATGTTGCAAGATCATTACCCACACACAAACATTTGTCCTTCTGATAGTCCAAAAATGCACCTACACAAGCAAGTACACACAATAATAGTGCTCACAAATATGTCAACCCCATTGGAGCAAGAAAGGTTCAACAAGATATTGCAGCAATACGAAGACATCTTTATGTCCCTCTCAGTCCTCTCTCTATCTCTTTCTATTTTCTAGTATAAACCTATATTATATAGAGACAACACAAAAATGATAACTATTTGGTGGTATGACCATTCAAAGGATTACAAGTTAGCTTCACATGAATTACAAAACACCATACATGACATGTATTTTCTGATATAAACTTATATTAAGTGTTGATCATAGAATAGATTGCTATAGCACTCTGGAATTGAGCCAAATGTCATAAAATAACTATCAAAGTATTAAAGGACAACAAAGTACCTTGCAAGAATGAAGAGGAATGCTGGTGCAGGTTTGTGAGATATTATTTATCCATATTGAGGTTGCAAGTTCTGAAACATGGATAAATTTGCATACTAAATTGTAAATTCACTTTTACAAAATATTCCAAAAGTTGTAGTATAGGAAAATAATTGGAATTACAAAAAGAACAATTGTACGAGAGTAGACACAATGTTTCTTTTGTTTCAGAGGTGATGTTCAATACAATGCTAGCAATATAGAGAGGACTTGTAATAAGATCAATACCATAACAATAGAAGGGGGGGAATTGAAAAAAAATCACATCTGTGTCTATATACATGTCCATGCAACTCTAATTGAAACTAGTGCATTGTTATTTATTGTTACATGTACAAGTCCTATATTGTTATTCTTCCAAAACTTCTTAAACATCCTATCAACTACTTATATACATGCAACTCCTTTCTTGGGCCTTCCTAGATATATCCAAGATCATAAGTCTTGGATACAACAATATATGTAGTACATACTCATTTATTGAATAGAGTTCTCTTCCTAGTCTATATGTTTAATAATTTTAGGAATAATGAATAAATATAACATAGTATAAAGAATGATTGTTAATAATGGTTTTTTTAACTTACATGCCCCTTTTCACCCTCTATTCAGTGTAAACTATGCATAACTTGAACATATTAAAAAAACTATAGCCCACATTGACATTGTATGCCACATTAATCCAACCATATGACAAAAGATAAGTGATCTAGCCTCTTGAATGAATGTAAGTAGAGAAATTTTTGCATACCTGTAGATGGTACAAAATTTCATGGTTAAGTGGAAGCCTACCATCAACAACAAGATCCAAATATCCATGTATCTATCTCAATCGAGCCTCTAAACCCTTCAAAGCTGTCAATTTTTCCACTAAACTATTACGTGCAAAAGTCAAATTTTAGAGTTATGTCACCACTAAAAATAAAAGAAATAGAGCTTTGAAACCAAATCCACACACAACACAATTTGGTATTCATAGAAATCCATACAAACAAACTAAACTCAAAACATTGGAATGGAGAAAACTTCAAATTTTGATACAGAGCATGGATTCACTTTACTCAACTGGAGGCACATTTCACAATAATGGGTTCTTCATCTAAAACATGTGTACGAGGTTCAAATAGTAAACAAATTGATGAAAGATAGAGGAATTAAAAAGACACTTGGATGTAGTTGGATTGAAGGTCGTACACTGGTACATGTTTTTTTTGTAGGAGTCATATCACATCCACAAACATGGCAGAGCTATGCAAAGTAGGAGAAATTGGCTTGGAAAATGAAGGCATCGAGGTATAAAGAATCATTTTTCTACCACCATAGTGAAAATTTAGCACTTTCTTTCATCTTTGCATATTGGTTTGATGCTTCAAACGATGCATTTCTTATATTCAAAAGTTCATTACCTTATTGAGCTTCTCTTTGTTTTGAGAATAGTTTTATATTCTCTACTTAACATGTCCAACCACGTGATGGTGGAAACTCATTTGGTCCCTCCCCCCCCTCACATCACTCTCAATTCCTCATACCCGATCATATAACATTAATCATTAATTCATCCATTAATAACATATAACATTCATTCATTATCATATAACATTCATTCATTAACATATAACATTCTTTCATTAACATATTCACATTCATTCATAATATGATTACACTCACTTTTTTTTTGTTTCTTTTTTGAAGCTAAAAAAGTTGAAGTGGAGTATCATTTTCGAAATCATATGTCCCCCCTTCAGTTTTTTTTCCCTTTGCTTGTGATCTTAATGTATTCCTAGTCACGTCTACTCATGACGTGGACGTCGCTGCAAGGGGGGTCTACTACAATAACAAAGAAATGTTAAATTGATATGTTTTATTATTATTGTTACAAGTATTTCATTAATTAAAAGAAAATTAGAGTGGTGCTCTTTACCTGATGGGGCCACATCATGTTCCTAATCTTCTCTTATAGCCTTATGCTCAACATGTTGAACACCTCTAAATTGTGATATGGAGTTGAAACATGAAAGGTTACATTAATTAATACACCAATTGCAATTAAATATGTTTAAAAGAACATTAGAGTGGTCCTCTTTACCTGATGGGGCCACATCATGTTCTTGATCTTCTCTAGCCTGATCATGCTCAACATGTTGGTAATGCTCTACATGCTCTAAAGTTGAAACATAAAAGGTTATATTAATTAATACACCAATTACAATTAAAGATGTTTAATTGTATTAATCCATACTGCGTTTTGTATAGCACATGAATACATCCAGTACCGGGATGCACACCATGACCTTCATCTGCAGGTTGTGCTCCACCCTCACCAGGCTACATTCCAATGTCATGTGCAGTATTATCATTTCTTGTATATTTAAAACAAATAGGCACATAATTACTTTATGGTGAAAATTAATATTGAATAGATTGCACAAGTATTCAATTTTAAATAAAATTTATTGAGTTTATTTACCTGCGTGTCGTATGCAGTGGAAGATTGTGTTTGCCTAGTCAAGACTCTTAGGCATTCAACCATGACTCCATAGCCTTGCTCGAAGGAAATCTTCAGGTCCTCTTCTATGGGCACTCTGTTGAATTCAGAGCCCTGCATTTTTGCATAAGATCATGAATTTTTCTTCTATGGTGTGATAAAACAAAAAATGTTTTCAATTTATTATTTGGATGCAATATTTCATTTATTGATACTTACAATTCATGTGGCTAATTTCATATAACCATTAGAGCCAAGTTTGTGTTTCCCATGTTTTTTTAGTTTTTCCTTTGTTGCCTTTGATGTGTCAGGTAGCCTATGAAAAGTTTGAAATATATTAGATTATGTAAAAAGAAAGAGTAATCAGTAGATAATTACATTGTTGATACTATCACATACCTTCCTTGGACTAGTGGTGTCTTTCCTTTTTTCTTTTCAATTTTCTCCTTTCCATCCGACACCAGGTCCTTCCACTCCCTCTCCAGAATCATGGGGGGACGCTCGTACTTTTTTCTTCTTCTCTAAATGTGACCTATATTGGTCCCTCACATACTTTAGATAGGTACTAGCTTTCTTAAGGACCTTCGTTCGGTTGAATGTTTTATCACCAAAAAACACAACTAAATGGTTAATGAGATCATATTTTAAATATTCATTTTGGGAATTCCACCATGTATGTATGGTGGGCCCAAAGAGCTTGAATGTAATATCACTTATATGTTTATAAAAAATATAATTTCCTGCAAAATGATCATGGGATCATTAGTCTAAAAAGAGTGATCAATAAGTAAATTTCAATTAGATTATATATAATAATAATTAAAACATTTTAAAGTACTTGGGACCTTGTCTATCTTTATGGGAACAAAATCCTTGGTCACCACAAATGTGATCGGAAATGTTCCCGTATTAGTAATATGGGAAGATCCAGGAAATGCTGCTAAAACATCACCAGTACTAGTTGTTGCCTTTGTATCTCTAGGTACATGTCCTGATGCATGTTCTGGAATTTGTTCGTTGTGATAGGGTGCACTACCTGATGCCTACATGCTATTTGTTGCTGACATTTGAGACACCAATATAGGCACAGATGATGGGGTTAGATGATGTGATATATACACAGGAAGATTAGGATCGACACTTGTACCAATCCCTACTCGGGCAACACCTGTAGTACCCTGATCATGGCCAGAAGCATCATGAGGACGTAAATAATCTTGTAAAAATAACACATATTTTAGTTCATGACATAAAAGAGTACGAAATATAAAACCATCAATAAACTTTTATAAAATGATCTTTTCATTATTTTTCCAAAAGTAGTAAACATAATATACTGAAAAGTATATGCAGTATACAAGTGTATATAATATACCAAAATAATTACCTTAATGAAGGTATTCCAATCATGCGTTTTCATCCCTGGCCCAAATTCACCTTTCTTTGTTATGATATTGTTTATGTTCACAACAAATCCTGTGGGAAATCAAATTTTTCGTATGACTTCTTTTAGAGCATTGCTTTGTTGCTCCATTAATAACCAAGGAAGGGAACTTATATTAACTTAGTCTCCATCGCTATTCAATTGAATGAAATTTTTCATTGCATGATTGGCTTCTTGAATGTCACTACAAATTTTGAAAAAAAAATCTTTGTCATGCCTTCCATCCAATATATTTCTATAACGTTTCTGTTATATTCTTTCTTATATGCATTGTATCAAACAAATGCACAAATTGTAGCTGCTCATAGTAGGGCAACCTACTAAACTGTTTGGGATAATTTTTCAGTGCCTATGGAAGCCAACCATTAATGCCTTGACAACCTTCATGAAGCATATAAGTTAAACAAATTAACAACGACAATCATTGTCAATTACATCATGAGTAAACACAACACAATATAAAAATACAAATTCCAAGCATATCATATATGATAGATAAACAATTTGATCCAATGTATAACCTTGATGATTAATTCTATTATATTCCAACTTCCATAGGCAAGGTGTCATTTTTCGTGGTTTTGATGTAGTATCTTATTTCCCATTGAAAAGATGTTTTTCAGTAGTTCGATACTTATGATTTCTATGGAGGAAGTGCCTATACTCATCGAACACTTGCTTTCCTCAACTTGTTGAACGGCGAGATTTCATCTTTGGACCACAAATTGGACATGCAAATTTTTCCTTTGTTTGAAGACCTGCAAGGTCATATATAATTTGATTAAATATGTCAATTTTTATAATTATATATAATGAATAGATTATTTAAAAAACATGTATGATATCTACTTCATAAAATTAAACATCGTTAAAGTGTAGTTGAACGTTATAACATACAACAAAAATGTGTTTGCCCTGGGACATCATGAATTGTTCATACAAGCATTGCATGGAATTTAAATTGTATTTGTTCTATTGGTCTAGAGATGTCATACATAGTGACACCATTCCATAACTTTAGTAACTCATTGATAAGAGGCTTGATAAATACATTCATATCTTTAACTTTTTACTTACCTAGTTGAATGAACATAAACATTACATAATTATTATAACCATTTTACTGCAATATATATAAATTAATGTACATGACTATTAAATGAAAAAATATGTCATTATGCAAAAAATAAGACAAATGAGATGCTACTACATTAAAAAAAATTGATGCAAACAAATACCTTGAAAAATCATTGAAAAAATTATGTGCTCCCTCTTTATTAACATCCATGGAGGAATGTTATTGTTGATAACAAAATCAGGCCACATTGAGTAAATAGATCTCAACTCTCCAAATGGATTGACACCGTCTGCTGCCAATGAAAGCCTAAGATTATGAGGTTCTTCTTTAAAGTGTGGCCATTTTTCCTCCATTTTCGTAAATGTAGAACCATCCATAGGCATTCGAAGAATTTCATCTCCACTTCTATTTTGTGCATGGTAATCCATAAATTGCGCTAACCTTTTGCACCTAAATAATCGTTGCATACATGGAATAATGGGAATATAACGAAGAACCTTGCGAGACACCTTTTTTGTTAGTTGATCTATTTGATATCTATTGATATGACATTCTAGTAATTATGTTACAAATTCATGTTGTTTATGATATATAATATGATCATTGGGACATGCATCTATTGCTTGATACTCCATTCCAATATCTTTCATAATTCTAGATAAATCTCAGTATGAGCGAGGTAAAATATTTGATGGTGGGAACAAAAATTCACCAATCAATGTACAACAAATTTTTTTTTGTTAATATAAAGAATATTAATGGAACATATTTCATCCTTTATTTACTAGTGATGAACTAACAACAATTAAAATAGATGAAAAAAAATGACATATATGACATACCTTAACATCCATGAGATTTCTATGTTGGATATACCATTCATAACCTTCAAGTTCACCAACAACAATACAACAGAGAGAAGAGTTGTTTGGAAGCCTTCATAAAGGGACTCGTATGCCTTCTCAAGTATAGGTAAATCATGAACATCATCAAAGTCATCCTGATCATCATGATTAGCTGTGCCACTAAATGTGTCATGGATCAATGTATTTTTACCATCATCTTCAACTGTGTTTTTTGGTGCATGATCATCTTCTTCCATAGGATCATTAACTTCATCTTTGATATTCACAATTCCACATTCCTCTGCTTGCAAAACCACATTCTTTGGGCCGTGATAATCCATATCATGTGCCCTAAGGCACCCCACCTTTATAATAATGATAGACACAAATAAACCATGATCATGATCAAGTGATTTTTTATATATAAAAAAAATGTTAAAACAATATAAACATTTACAAATTCAATCAATATAAACACATATAATGAACAACTTACCAATGGACAATAATCATGCCCCCCTTCAATGTGACCATGTTGCCTACAATGTTTCTCAACTGTTGTGATTAAAATTCTTCTCATCTTTAAGCCCTTGCAATTATTGCAAGGACAATAACATTTCCCATCACCCTTTCTTTTCAATCTAGCCCACATTCTAGCAACTCTCTCTTCATTTTGTTCTAGAATAATATTATCTGACATGATTTTTCTTTACCAAGCTTGAATATTTAGATCTTCAAAAAATATCAAACTCACACTCTAATAATTTCTAATCATAGATAGCTAAAAAAATCTAATAATTCTGATACTTTACACCAAAAAAATTCGGCATGCAACCACCCCTGCAAAAGAGAAGATAGCCCGAAGTTAATGACCCCAAATAACACTTTAAAATGGTAATTCCATAACTTATTAAATTCTGATTTTACTATGATTTCCAACCATTAGACTCCTAAAATCAAAATATTGAACTTGTACAACAAAATTTGGAAATGAAATTCTCAAAATGCACAAGTCTAAAAATGAAATCTGATGAGATGTTGCTTTAAAATATGTTTTTCAAACCTAGAAGTACAAATTTGACTTCACAAATGAATTTTGGAAAAAGACAATGACCACCCTCAACCTGACGATATCTTGAATTTTTTTTAATTTTTTCCAATAAAATTGTTCTTAGTTCTCCACAAATTGTTGCAAGTAGAGAAAATTCACAAGCATAGCAAAACATTGTCACAATAAATAGGCGAACTCACTTTTATTTATGTCGACCACAATTTTTTTTTTATTTATTTATTTTTTCTGATTTTTAATGTTCATCGAAATTTCAACGAGACTATGCGTCAAAATTTCGACGAAACCCAGGTTTGTCAAAATTTCGACTAACGTCGGGGATAAAATTTTAAAAAAATGAAAATTACATATCAAATCCCAACAATACATCAAATTATACATCTTTCATCAGAAATTTTTGTCGGATTTTGCAGTCAAATGAGTTAGTGAATTTACCATTATTTGAAAGATGGTACCATTCCCGAGCCCACAATAACAAACACTATAAAATGTTTACGCAAAGTAGCAGTTAAATATGTGATTCTTACTAATGTGTTATATAGAAGATCATTTAATTGTCTCTTACTAAGGTGTCTTAAGGATTCTCAAATCCCTCTAGCCCTTGAGTAGGCTCATGCTGGTGCCTGTGGCGGTCATTTTGGAGGACAATCGTTAGTGCAAAAACTTATCCGTATTGGTTATTATTGGTGACATATGGAGAAATATTGCTTCACTTACGTTAAATGATGTCACAAATGTCAAGAGCATAGCAATTTGATTCATGCTCCTACTTCTGAGCTCTGTGTCCAAGTTCCCATTTGGCCATTTTTAGTGTGGGGGTTCAATCTTATTGGAAAAATTTCACCTCCCTCTTATTTTAGACATACATTCATCATCACTGCAACACACTATTTTACAAAGTGGGTGGAAGCTATTCCTCTTCATTCTACGACTGCTGGAGTAACTTTTCATTTCATATTGGAACACATAATTGCCCGCTTCAGACTCCCTTCTGCCATCATTATAGACAATGGACCCCCCTTTAAGAATACCGAAGTCTAGAAATTTCTTGAAACACTCAACATTCAACATTGATTTTCATGACCGTATTATCCACAATCTAATGGACAAGATGAAAACACTAATAAGATCTTGGAAAAAATTCTAAAGAAAACTATCAACAAACATCATAAGGATTGGCATACACAATTACATTATCACTTTGGGCTTATAGAACAAGTGTTAGATTATCGATAGGAACTACACCTTATAACCTCATTTATGGCACCGATGCAATCATGCCCTTCGAGTTAGAAATTATTACATATGAATTGATCTCCAAGACCTTATTGATGATGACACTTATAAAGAACAATTCTTTGTACACCAACTCAAGATGCTCGATGAAAATTGTATTAACGATCTTGAACATCTCCAAGATTACATAAAAAATTACAATGAAAACATAGCTCACATGTAATTCCTCAAACGTTTTGTAAGGATGATTTTGTCCTTTTTGAGAATCAATGTAATACTAATGCTGACAATGAAGACAAAGATAAATTCAGCCCTAATTGATTAGGACCCTACATAGTTGATACTAGTTATGGGTCTGGTGCTTACGTCTAAATAGAGCTCAATGGGACACCCTTTAAGGAACCAATTAATGTCACACATTTGTATCGGTATTACCTCTAACCTCTTTGAATAGTATGATTGTTAAAGATGTGTAGTTTAAAGTTATTTGATGTCATTCTAAATAACTTTCACACTGCTTCATTCTTGACAACTCATCTTGTGTTTGTCTTGAACACTAAGGTAATTATTTAAGTACATTTTATAATTACTTTAGGATTCATACTATTTTCCCTTGTTTTATGTTAAGTTAGATCCTTATATGAGTTATAGGTGTATTTAATTTAACATATTCTCTAATTAACAATGTCGTATCTACACTAAAACTGAAATATGTTTTAGACTAGATCACATTAATCATGTTAAATCATGTAGACATTAATTAAATACTTTTATAAGTCATTTAATTAATCACATTGCATTTAACATCCACACGAAGGGACATATCACAATTAAAAAAAAGGCACATGTCTATATATATCTCAAAGTTTTATATACATCTCAATATCATATACCAAATCACCAAGGTCTATGAGAGCTAGACCCCTCAGACTCTGGCACTCAAGATCCGGTCCCTGGACATCATCAGATGGTCATGTGTGATTGTGACCATGAACTGCCAAGTCTAAGTGCTTACTCCAAACCCTATACTCGACCAACAGCCACAAGACACTCCTCTTCCATTTGATCCCTCTTTGCTCATACCTATGCTAGCTCTGCATGCAATCTTGTGATCTTTGCTGAGGTCTATGATAACTATCCAACACTGTTAGGGTATGTGCATGATCACTATGGACCAAAAAGTGGCAATATTATGGGTATTTGTAGGGTATGTGGCTGACGACTTTTTTTATACCCAAAATTGATGAAATGAAAATGGTTTTTAGAGGAGATTCTCAGATTTCCATCAATATAAATTATTATTTAATTTGAATTTAATAAATAATTATTATTTATTTTCTATTAGAATTACGACTAAAGTCCTAATCGATAGGCTAATTGAAAACCATCTATAACTCTCAAACAGTGTCACATTTTTTGAATCTGAAACATGTGTCACACTCTATGCTTCACATACTATAGGATTAAAAAAGAAAAATAAAATTTCATGAAGTTTTGACCAAGTTAAGGTGGTCGACATACAAGTTTTAATATTTTTAAAAGTTGTAATAAAAAATTCATAATTAATTATTTACTTGGAAAAAAATTACAAAAAATATGCATCACATCCTACATGAGTCCTCTACTTATATATAAAATATTGTAAAAAATATTATCATTTTATTATGGTTAGGGTGGCCAGACACCTACTTCTTATTTTTTCCCTGAAATTTAAGTACTACTACATTGAAATTTCAAATTTTCACCAAATAGATTTTATTTATTTTTAAATAAACCTAGTAGTTTAGAAACTACATTAAATTTTATACAGATTCTATTCTTACATATTTTTGAAATAATATAGATAACTTATTCAATTTTTTATGTCAAGTTTCCTAACACTGATTTTTCTGAATTTTTTGCCACTTAAGGGCCTATTTTTTCCATGATGATCCTGCACATACCCATTAGCTTGACAAAGTTGTCTCCTCACACTCTCATACGTTGCTCGTAGCCTCATGAAAGGTTTGAGTGACTCTGGCTCCTCCTCCACGATCGATGGGGAAATGTAGTTAGGATCCATCTCCTCCTTGTAGATGGATGCAGTCACTATCTTTGTGGAAGATTGATGATAGAACTCTCACAATTCTCTCATTGCTCTTGCAAGATAGACAAGGAACACAATTAGTACACATCATCATGATATATGTATATAAATACAAAACATAAATATACTCAAGTACATGTGCAAAATAAAAAAAATCATCACCTATGTCTCTAGGTGCACGAGGAATATCAACCTCATCCTCTCTAGGGGGCATGGAGGATGTGCTAGCCTCTCTCTGACTCTGGGTGTCGATGTCTACCATAGCCATTGCACATGATCTAGTCTTTTAGGTGTGTGAGAAATCTCCATGCTTGAAATGATCCTCAGTCACTACCTCATTCCCCTCACTCAGAGGTGGCTCCTCCTCGTAATACTCATCCTCCTCATAATCCTCCACATCCTCTCCTCCATCCTATTCCTCATAGTCAAGATCCACCTCTGAATCATACTCGTCATCGATAACATCATTAAATATATCTGATGGCCTGTATTGCACATGCTCTACTCCATCCTCTAGCTCAACTCCCTCATCTAGTGTTGGTACCTCATCACCTATAGGGAAATCCCTGGGGAACATAGGAGTTGGTTGTGTCACTGACCACCACTGCTCGTGCTGATTTGTGCTACCAACATCATCAGTATCGGACATCGGTAGCCAGTCATGATTTGAATCATCAGAATCACTCTCACGAACATGATGTATGGTAAGACAAACAATATCTCCTGGCCTCCAGGCACTTTGCACTGATCGCCTAATGAAGGGGCACACCCTCTGTGGTGTCTGCACCTACCCAAACTATTGCATGACTCGCCCATAATAGAAAGGTTGTACAAGATAGTCATGCCTCCCCATTAAGTACCTATCCATCTGCATCCTCCATAGCTATCCTATGGGATCTAACCACTATAGAGTGAGTAGATAGGGTCTCCACAAAATCTCATCCTCCTCCAAGCAATCAAATCTCACCCTCCATAAGTGTAAATCTTTGCACTGCCACAAGCGTCACAAAGGATAGTCAAATTCTCATGGATATCCTACAACTATAGCACAAGGGAACCCAACAGGCCTAGCACATGTGATATACTCAAGGAACCACACCTACAAAAGCATACAGTGAGCCATACTTTTGATCTCTCGAAACATAAATCTATGAAGATCATAGTACAAGTTTTCTAGAATGTAGCGGCCCCAAGCATAAACTATCTTGTGCTCGTACATCCCTCAAATAAAGTCTACCAATCCTCCATCTAAGTGTTCCACTCATCCATCCAGATTGAGAACAAGAGCCACTATGTGCATCATAATTTGTGTAACAATAGGAGCTCGCGAATATAGAAGCATGGGGAGCTCGATCTACACTGTAACATGCTCATCATGAAAAAGTCCACCCTAGAAGTACTACATACCCCTCTTCTTGGCACGGAATGACCGATCCTCCTAGAAATACACCCTTTGTCCCCAAATAGGAACTCAGAGAATGTGGTGTACATCCTTAAGAGTGATGGTCATCTCCTCGGTGGGAAGATGAAATGTACAAGTATCGACATCCCAATGCTTGCACAGGGCCATAAGCATGGTGTCATGGTATCTCATCGATGGCATAAGATGTGCCCAATAGATTCCTACTGACTGTAAATGCTCTGTCTCCACTACCGATAGCGCTAGAGCATGATCTCTTAGAAAAGTAAGCTATCTTCCCCCTAGCTGCTATTGTGACCGGGTAGGGACCTATCAAAATCATCACAAAATACTCTAAAATCTATCTATTTTCTTCAATTTTTACATATTTCATCATGCAAGTGTGCTAAATTACCTCTAGTGTGCTTTGCTAATAGCCCTAGACACTTTAGAACCCTTTTATGACACTTTGCAAAGAAATGAGGCACTTTGTGAACAAAAGGGATACTTTGCGAACAAATGGGACACTTTGCGAAAAAAGGGGACACTTTGCAAAAAAAAAATTCCAAGACCCTAAATTAACCTATCCAGACATTAAAAATCATTAAATTATTACAAAATCACAAGGCGACAGTTGAAAAATTGACTCACCTCATAATATAGCTCGTCGCACACCACTTGCTCATGGAGCTCATCCAACCACGAAGGTGTGTAATCCCGTTTTCTCATAATTTTCTTCTCCCACTCATCACTCTCAAGCTACAAGAAGGTAAAATGAATAGTAAGTGACAACTTACTCCTCTCTACCTCTTTTTTATCATTTTCCTCTGTTTTTACTCTTATGCATTCAAATAGGGTTACTTTCTTTCAAGAATTAATAAGGTATCTCTTCTTCAAATCAACATATCGGGAGCTAGGGTAATCCATTTTGAATGCCATTTGTTGTGTTGGAATCGTGATTCCACACCCGAATCATAAATTATCTATCATTATGTGGCATGGTACTTGGAAATTCCCTATGGTATGATGTTTCTTATTTGATGTGGTGAGATTGCTCCAATGATTCCACCTTTGTAAAGCAACCAGAATCAAGGGGGGCATACATCTACCATCGAATTGGATTCTTAGGAATTAGAAAAAAAGTATTTTTGGACAACTAATGAATGTGTGTTGTAGGATGCGGTTCCTAATGTTGTGGTTTTGCAAATAACTACACTAGGTGCTTCATTCTCCCATTTTTGAATGCGTATCCTTTTATGTAATAAAGTACATTGTTTAGAGTCCTTTAGCTTACATATGCATGTAGAGTCATATAGGCACTAAAGTGGGGGCTAAATGTGAAATAGAAAATTGGTCCGTCTTGAGAAAAGAGACAATTTCAAGCCTAATTGGACACACTTTTGAATATCTTTACACTATTCATCATTCAAAACAACATTTATAGGCCCCTAAGACCTATTATTTTTGATCTAGAGGCTCATTCCACCTGAGAAATCACCTAAAACTAGACAAACAACACTTAATTTTTTCATATCCTGAAAAACCACCTTCAAAAATCAATAGTGGGACCCATTTGCCACCTTGGGCAAATGAGTCCCCTCTGGTGGGACCCATTCACCAAGGGTGGTGAATGAGTCCCCTTTGGTGGGACCCATTCACCAAGGGTGGCGAATCAGTCCCTTTTGAAGGAAAATTCAATTTTGAGTGGGAATTTAATTAATTCAACTTAAATTTCCATTAAATGTCAACCTCTTAGGTCTAAATAACGAGAAAATTAGGTGTTTTTTCCTATAAATAATCATTTTTAATCATTTTACACATCTTTTTTTTAGTCATTTCACAAAGGCAATTTATAAAGTCAAGTCTTCTAGAACAAGTTTTATTAGCAAAGTTCAAGTTTAGGGCAACAAACTAGGGTTTTTGTAGGTCTTGAAGCTCACTTTTTGGATCAAAGTTCTACATTGCAAAGAGTTGATGATGGATTCCTATGGTGAATCATGGAGAAACTTAGGTTGAGGAGATGCAAGTAGCCATCAAATCAAACCTAAAGACTTGTTTTCAAAGTGATTCCATCTTCCATTGCTTATCTATCTTCATATTAAGGTTTATATTTCATTTAAATTCCATTTGCATGTTATTTTATCTCCATTTTTTATGTGTTGTGAGATTTCTAGGGTTGAGATCTTGCATCATTCAAATTACATTTGTGTTTCTTATTCTTGCACAATAGAATAGGGTTTTTGACATACTTAAGATTTTCCTAGTCTTTACACATCTAAGCCTAGGGTTTTATATAGATTTTTATTCATTCAAGGTTTGACTACACAATTAGGGTTTTGAACAAGGAAAACCCCCCATTAGAAAAAAAAAATTAAGTTGTTTTGTAGGAATTTTTTGAGATCCCAATTTGGGTTTCTGTCAAAAATTGTTGTACAGGTGACAAGTTACAGAACAAGGATTTGGAATCACATAAATTTGAAAGTGGACTAATTCACCATGCATGGAAAATGAGTCCCTCCTGAGGTTTCATTTTTAGTCAAATGCAGATCCAGACTTCTAGTTGACATAAAACAACTTCAGTCTAGAAAAACCTTGACCTAGGATTGATTTGCCCAAGGTGGTCGATGAGTCCCAATCAGCTCAAAATGAGGTCTTGTCATATTTCCATATTTCTTTCTTTTCAGTCTTCTTCAGTTTCTCATGTCCACATAGTCTGAGATTTTACTTTCTATTTGGTTTAATTTACATTTCCATTCATCATTTTAAGCTTTTTGCAAACATCACTATGTTTTCCAACATTGCATTGTTCATAGATTTTGCATTTGCAATCAGTCAAAAAGTTCATTTAGTTGCATCATATAATTCCATTTAGTCTAAATAACATCATCTGTTACATAATTTGAGTGAACCTAGCTAGATCTTTTGGCTCTTCTTTCTCCTTTTAGGTGAAAAACCCTAGAAGTGCTAGAAAGGATTAGGGTGCCAAAAATCTATAGTTCACTGGTTAGAGTCAGTTGAACTACGTGGTCTTTTCTTGTATAACATAGGAAAGGCTTATCTATGATAAGCCCCTGAAGCCCTAGGTTAGACCCCCTTATGTCTTGGTCAAAACTCAAAAACACAAAAATATTTGAAAACTTGAAAACCCAAAACATTGGAAAACATTCAAAAATCCTAAATAGCCTCCCATAACCTGGAAACTTAAACATTCAGATAATCTAAAAACATCAAAAACAACCTCAAAACATTACAAAAACATCAAAAAATTTGAAATATTCCAAAAAGTATAAAATCATCCATCCCATTTCGCTTTCACCCACAATAAAATTCCATCCATAATAAACTTGTAGACACTAAAAATTGTCCCAGGCTTGTGATTTCTAAATTCTCCATCATTTCCCCTTTTGTCTTTGATAATTAAATAATTTTAATTATTTAATTAATTCATTTTTTATCTTTATTCATCCTTGATTAATTAAATAAATTTTATTTATTTTATTACGTCACTAATTAAGTCCCCTTCTTTCTAAAATTAAATAAATTATAATTTATTTAATTTTTCCACTTTCCACTATAATTAAATAATTATTTTAATTATTTAATTATTGACCAGCCTTTTCTCTCCTAAATTAAATAAATTTTATTTATTTAATTTGGTCCACTCTCTTGAATTTTGAATTAAATCATTATTTAATTCAAAATGATTCCTTTTGTCAAATTCCCCTATAATTAAATAATTATTCATTAGCCACCTAAATTAAATAATTTTAATTTTTTAAGTTCTTATATCACCTCTTTATCCATTCCAATCTTATCTTCCACATCAAATCTTATCTCTTGACATCTCATTTAATCGTATCCCTTGATTGAATTATCTCATAATTCAATCTCAACCCTTCATCTTTATCATTGCCCTAATTTTTCCCTAACCCTAGTCCATACCTCAACTTTCAATCTTAGCCATTGATTAAGACATCTTATTGGCATCCAATCTCAACCATTCATTCAAATTTGTCTTTTCTATAAAAGACCTTACCCTTTTCATTTTCATGATCTACACATATTATGCAAGTACATGTTGCTAATGCCATTCAAAATCATCAAACACAATCAAAACCAAAGGTAGCCTCATCAACCTAGGCAATTTCTGAAAAGTTGCACATATACCCCTTTAGGTGAGTCAATCGAAGACGTCCTTAAGAAGCTCCTTCAAAATGTTGTCATTACACCAAAGGACCCTAAACCATATGACCCAGGACAATTTAAGCCATCATGGTGGGATGACAATGCTTTCTATGATTATCACCTTGCTAAAGGACATAAAACCTCTTCTTGTTGACAATTAAAGAATTTAGTTCAAGACCTCATTGAAAATTGCACAATTGAATTGGGTGGGCCATAATTTGCATCAAATGTAGACCATACTATTCACAAGAACCCACTGCAAGACCATGGTTCAAATAATCCCTCAATGTTAGGTCCTAAGACAAATAATAACCATGCCAATTATACCTGCACTGCATTCGATTATTCTTATGGACCTATTACTAACCACGTCTGAACTGATGATGAGTATGCCGATACCATAACTATCAAAAGTGCACTTGAATGTAATGCCACTACCCGAATGGGAAAAAGTCACCATAGTTGGTCCTCCTCCTCCTAGGTAGCCAAAAATCACAATACTCGGTCCATCTGCTAGGCAATCACAATTAGGCTCGTCCACAAAGCAGTTGCAACCTAAAAGCCAAATTAACCTTATCGACCAACTAGGCAAGACACCTTCTCAAATTTCCATACTTGAGCTACTTCACATTTCTCTTGCGCATAAGGATATACTTGATAAAACCTTGCAAGAGTTGTGTGTCCCTAAGGATATTGATGTCAACCAATTTGAGGCCATGGTGGAATACCTCACTACACCCCATCACATTACATTTTTAGACCAAGATTATTTGTCACCAAAATCCATTCATAACGACGCCTTACACATTGAAGTATTTATCCACAAACATAAGGTCAAACAAGTTTTAGTGGATGATGGAGCATGACTGAACATCTATTCCTTAAAACTAGTTAAGGCTTTAGGATTTTCTGATGCTTGTGTAGAGGCTACAAAGAGCATAGTTATAAGGGTGTATGATGATGAAGAACATTCCTCCAGACGTGTCATCGCTCTTCCTATTAGAGTTGGACCGGTCATTATAGACACAAAATGCCAAGTCTTGGGCCGTTCATTGTTGACCTTATAACATATTGCTTCGTCAACCTTGGATCCATGCCCTAAAAGTAGTTCCATCCACCTATCACCAATGTCTAAAGTTTCCTTTTGATGGAACTAAAATCACCATATATGGAGACCCTGATCCCTTTCAATATTGTACCAATCTAAGGGGTATTTCAGAGCATTAAGTGCCCATCAACCATGAATCTTCGACTTCCTCTTCTTCCAAATTCATTGACCCATCCACACTCACTAAAACTTCCATGACTGCATCAACTTCTTTAACCTCCACGCCCACTTCTTTGACATCCACCACTTCATCCATTTCCACCATCCCGAAGGCTGATCCTGACATTAAGATCCAGGGCTTAGGTTGTGGAGAATTTAAATTGCACACAACATACAGCATCACCAAAATACCTAAGTCTCCTAAGGCTTATGGGAGACCCTATTTCAAAATGGAGCCTAAAGAGATCTTCAAGGTTCCTCCCAAAACAACATTCATAAAATGGTGCGACATGAACAAAGAAGACATTGAAGACGTATTATCCTAGATTTACAGAGATCCAAAGAATCCAACCCCATTACCAATCCCAATATATGAAAAAATGCTATGACATAATGAAGCCAAAAGGCTATAACAGTACTAGTGGCCTTGGCAAGAATAAAATGGGGATGCGAGAACCTTTGATGCCTTCCAAAAGACAAAAAATGTCTTGGGTTAGGGTTAGGCACACTTGAAACTGGTGATCAAAGTGCCAATGGACTTTTGAGTGATAATGTGAATGCTTCAGAAAGTGTCAAGACTATTGAGGAATTCCTGACTGAAACTAACTCTCATGAGTGGGAATTTGGCTCCCAATGATCCCTAAGTGACTGTTGTCTTGATGAATTATTCCTTGAACTTGAAGAACTTACCTCTGAACAAATATTTTGGAAAATGTTTAAAATTGATCAAGCATCGAATAATGACAATCTTAAGATCCCAAGGAAATGAGACGACTAGGATAGACTCTCTCATCCTCAGAATAATGACAAGCCAGAATCCTCTTCTGATCCTATTAACCATCATCCTGACATACCTGTCCAACCATCCAAACCTAGATAGTCAGTAAAATTTATTTGAATCACCACATGACACTACCAACCATAATTTCGATCCCTTCATCCCCTACTTTTCTAATGAGTATGAAACAAGTGAAGGGGAATATTGGATAGAGTCCGATTGGGAATTGGATGATGAAAACTTCATTTTCAATTTCTTTGAATCTATCCACATGCTTTCCCTATCCTCCCCACCATTCAGTAATACTGATGATGGTATCTCCTTAGTCTACCCACAACTAATTGATTGGGATCAACAAGGCCTGCCTACTTTGGACATATTTTAGAATGATGAGGCCATTGCAGAATTCACGGGACTTTGTGAGCGCATACCAAGTGGAGACCATAAGGCTATATTTTCCATTGACCTAGATTGTGTAACTTACTTTGGGGAGACTGCTCCGTCCTCTAGTCACAAAATGAAAAACAAAAAAATAAATAAAAATAACACGGCTTTAGGTGAAAATTGAAAGGAACTTTCTAATGATAAAAAAATAAAAATAAAGGATGTATCCAAAGGTGAAAACCTCTCTAAGGTGCCTAAGGATGGAGGACTGGACTTTCTCCCCGTAACTCAGGAAAAATCAGCCATGCTCATTGTGGACACCATGGAAGTAAACATATCTACAACAAAAGATCCTAAAATGGTTCTCTTTGCAACATCTTTGACAGAGGAAGAGAAACCAAAATTTCACAAATTCTTCTTAGAGCGTAAGGTCAACTTTGCATGGTCCTATGCCAATATGCCTGGGTTGGATCTAGAACTTGTCTTGCACCATTTTCCATTACTTCCAGATGCTAAGCTAGTGAAACAAAAGTTGTGAAAAATGCACCCACAGATCGCCTTGTTAGCCAAAGAAGAAGTTAAGAAATTGCTAGACATGGGATTCATACAAACCATAGACTATGTTAAATGGATATCAAATCTTGTACCAGTCACAAAGCCAAACAATCAAATCTACATCTGAATAGATTTTTGGGACCTGAATAAAGCATGTCCAAAGGATGACTTGTCGTTTCCAAACATAGACATCATAGTGGACCTTACAACAAGATATGAGATGTCCCTCATGGACGGTTTCTTGGGTTATAATCAGATTTGTATTGCCCCTAAAGATTGGCATAAAACGACATTCACATGTCCTTGGGGTACATACTATTGGAACGTCATGCCTTTTGGTCTCAAGAATGTAGGTGCCATGTATTAGAGAGCTATGACAATGATATTCCATGACATGATGCAAAAAATAATGGAAGATTATGTAGACAACCATTTGGAAAAGTATTTGACATGAAAAGATCACTTGAGTGTGTTAGATAAAATCTTCAAGAGACTAGAAGAATAAAAGGTCCACTTGAATCCAAAGAAATGTGTCTTTGGTGTGACATCAATTTTTTTTTGGGGTACATTGTTTCTCACAAAGGCATTGAAGTCAATCTTGCCAAAGTGAAAGCAATATTAGACATGCCTCCTCCAAAAGGAATATGTGAACTCAGGACATTACAAGGCATGTTACAATCTATCAGATGATTCATAGCACAATTGGCCAACAAATGTCAACCATTTCAGTATCTCCTATGCAAAAGTATCCTTTTTTATGGATAGAAAAATGTCAGGAGGCCTTCCAACAAATAAAATATTATCTATTGTCAGCACCTGTTTTAATGCCACCAATCGAAGGGAACCCTTTGATTTTGTACATTTCTGCAACTTCAGCACTGGGGAAATTACTGGCATAGAATGACCATGATGAGAAGGAGAGGGAAATATACTACATCAGCCGGACACAGGTTAGATATGAGCTAAATTACACAATGATTGAATGTGCTCATCTAGTAGTTGTCTTTACTGCTAAAAAATTAAGGCACTACATGTTGAATCACTAGACACACTTAGTAGCAAAGATCGATCCCCTAAAATATTTTCTCAATCACATGACATTGATAGGATGCTTGGCTAAGTGGGTCATGATATTGAGTGAGTATGATATTCAATATGTGGAAAGAAAGGCTATAAAAGGACAAGTGGTAGCAAAATAACTGGTAGATGCACCTATACAAGGCAATCATCCACAAGTAGCAAACTTTCCAAATGATTCAATATTTCATACAAAACCTAATTCACCTTGGAGGCTATACTTTGATGGATCTCATACCAATCACGGCTCGGGAGTAGGAATACTATTTATCACTCCATAAGGAGACTCCATCCCTAAGTCATTTTGCATTGCTTTCCCATGTACAAATAATGTTGCGGAATATGAGGCACTTGTTACAGGACTCAGAATGGTCATCAAATGGAAAATCAAAACACTTCATGTCTATGAAGATTCTTATTTGGTCATTAACAACGTCAATGATGACTATGACACTAATGATGAGAAATTAATGCCTTACAAAAGAATGGTTGACAATTTCTAGATATATTTTTACATCGTGACTTTTGAGAAAGTTTCAAGAACACAAAATAAGGCAGCAAACGCGATGGCCACAATTAGCTCTCTCCTAGACATTCCAAGTAATGTGCCACAATTTTAATTATTGGTAGAACAACTCTTGGTTCCTGCCTATGACATACCAAAATCAAAGATGGTTTGTGAGCTTGTTAGTCTCAATTCCCCATGGTATCAAGAGATTTATGACTACCTCAAGTCCCAAACCCTTCCCCCCAACCTGTCCAATAACCAATGAAATTCCTTTATCCGAAAGGTTTCCTAATATACCATCATCAGTGACACCCTTTACCACCATAGCTTCAACAACACCCTTCTTCGATTTCTTGACACTGATGAAGCACAAATGACCTTATGAGAAGTACATGAGGGTATATGCGGATCCCATTTGAGTGGTTGTACATTAGCAAAAAAGATAATGAGACATGGGTATTACTGGTCGACAATGGAGAAAGATGCACTTGAGTTTGTCAAAATGTGTCACCAATGTCAAATACACAGTGATTTGATTCATGCACCAGTGCAGGAACTTCAAAAAATTACTTGTCCTTGACCCTTCACACAATGGGGACTCGAACTCATGGGAAAAATCCATCCTACCTCATCCAATAGCCACAAATTCATTATCACTGCCACTAAGTACTTTCCTAAGTGGATCGAAGCCATCCCCCTTACATACATAACTGGATTTTTTTTTTCCAAATTTATCGTTAACTACATCATCTTCCAATATTGTATTCCATAGTCCATCATCACATACAATGGACGTCCGTTCAAAAATAAAGACATTTGTGAGTTATGTGAATGCTTTCACATTCAACACCTTTTCTCCATGCCATACTACCTACAAGGAAACGGTCAAGCTAAGGCATCCAACAAGACAATAATCAAAATTCTTAAGAAGACAATCAATGATGCTAGTTGTGACTGGCACATTCAACTCAACCCTACTCTTTTGGCCTACCGCACCAGCATTTGCATGCCTATAGGTGCCACTCCATTCACCCTGGTCTTTGGAGTTGAAGCCATCTTGCCCGTCGAGGTTGAAATTCCATCTTTGCAAGTCTCCATGAAGGGTATGATCAATGCTGAGGAGTATAGACAATCATAACTACATGATCTAGAGATGTTAGATGAAAGAAGACATAATGCCTTGAATCACCTATAGGCATATCAAAATCGTCTCTGTTGCAGTTATAATAAGAAAGTAATGGTCAGAAAGTTTGACATTGGCAACTTGGTCCTCATGCAAAATCCTAAGAATCAAGCTAATAGAGAAAAACCTAGAAAGTTCAAACCAAATTGGATAGGTCCTTACATCATCACATCCTCTTTTGGTTCTAGAGCTTATCAACTAGCTACTCTAGATGGTGAAAATTTGACAAAGCCCATCAACAGTCTACATCTTCAGAAGTTCTATGCATAGCATCAGAAAGTCTAGCTTAAAAACTTAAAAATACAAAAAAAAATGAAAAATATATATAAAATAGTCACCTTCATGAAAACCTAGCAAACAGGCATCTTGGTGACACCAAAGAAATGACAAAAATGACAAAAACAGTAAAGAGAAATAATTCATCCAATAGTGAAAACCTGGCAAACAGACGCTTTGGATAGGTACCATGGTGAAAACCTGACAAACAGGCACCATGTGTAGTCAGTCATTGCTCTACCATCTACTGTCACTCTATCTACCTTGGTCCATGATAAAACATACTTTTCCGTCACCACCATGACACTTGCCATAAAATCACACCATAATTCCTTTCATGGTTGAAAAATGATTGACATCAAGTCCGACATACCATCCATCTGTCACCCTAGGCATGTCCTTTTCACATCCTTCAAATTTGGCTAGTCACCTGACTGCAGTGGGTATGACACATGGTCCTATTAATAGAAAAAGTCCTAAGAAAAGACATAAAAATCATAAAAGTCTTGAAAAAATACCTAAAAATCATAAAATGTCCTGAAAAAAAAAGACCTAAAAAAAAATATCCTAAAGAAATCCAAAAAAATAAAAACATGCCAAAAACGCAAAAACATCCAAATAACACTTCAAATTCTAAAAAATAGTCACATTTCGTCATGTCAATCATGTCAGTCAAGTCTTTGTCATTTGTCGAATTACGTTGTCTTTGCACATTTTCTATGTAGGCAAGACTCATCTTTGAGCCCCAGAGACATTAGGCCAGTCCTTTTAGGTTTGTCAAAATACAAATCATTACTCAATCTTTTGTCATTATGACAAATTCATTGGTCATGTCAAATTATGAGGTCTCTGAGTGTATGACATAGGCAAGGTCATCTATCGATGAGCCCTTGAGGCAGCATTAGGTCAATCCATTAGGTTTCATGGCACTACACTAGCACACATGTCAAAAGTCTTCAAGTCAAAACAAAAAATTTCCAAACAGGAAGATTTCTAGAACAAATTATGGCAATCATTTAATCAACATGTCAATCACATCAACATGTCAAAGGACATGTAGTCAAACTCAATCAGCACAAGTCAACACAAGTCGAATTGTCATAACCAGTCAAACTGTCAACTCTTGGTTATCCTTCATATGTGTCCTTCTAGAGAACAACCTCTGTCATTTATGCCTTAGGATGTGTCCTTCCTAGGCATCATCCCCATCATCTGGAATTTTGAGGGATTCTCTTGACATTTTAGGATTGATCCTCTCAACATTGATGTCATTTAGGATGTGTCCTTCCTAAATGTGGAAAACTTTGGCATTCAACATATCGACATCATCCAAACTTGACACCTGATGTCTCGACATTTAGACACTTGGAATCTTGACATTTAAAACACTTGACATTTAGAGACACTTGGAAAACACTTGGAAAACATTATCTTGGCATTTTTGTCCTTTGATCTTTCATCATGTTACTAGTTTCTCTGTGATGTCTTGACAACAGGATTTAGGGAAGCAATGACATTTCGTGATGATTGACTTGTCTTATCTTTTCACATTGTCATGTTACTAGTTTCTCAATGATTTCTTGACAACATGAATTAAAGAAGCAATGACATATCATGATGATTCACTTGTCTTTTCTTTTTTAGGCAGTCATGTTGCTACTTCCTCAAGGATGTCCTGACAACGGGATTTAGAGGAGCAATGACATTTAATGAGTTGTCTTTATTGTATTTTTATGCTTGTGGTTGGTTACGACAAAAAGACTAGGGTAATCATGCTCTTAGTATGAGTCATGGTCATCCTTGTCTATGATTGCTTGTTTCATGTGATGGTACGACCTTGCACACCTTGATCTATGTCATATCATGGTGTTTGGTAGCCATTACAATAATCCACCCAATGATGATTAAGAGCAATAATTGTTAAGTTTCGTGGTAACATGTTGAAGGATTTGGTCTTCGCACTAACATTCAGCTCCTCCTACATTGTCGTCTCGTCCCATCTGTCTCATGATGATATCCTGTGACATAGAAAAACATAAGTGCATAGATGATCATATAGGCATTGCATTAGATTTTAACACATCCACATAACATGTAGGTGCATACATCATTCACATCATCAAAACACACTTATCACATCATAAGATTGCATTGTCCATACATATATCATCATGTATTAACATCCATAAACATGGCATCCATAACCATCATATATTATACATCAATATCATTATCATTAGAACATCACATCGTCATGGTATTTCAGCATAAATAATCATCACATCATCATGGAATCTCATCATAAGTAGATATCATAAATGCATACATAGCATGGCATATAAAAGACATGATCATAAAAATCATAAATGAATAAATGGCATCACATAGGCATGATATGGTCATCATAATTACATGATCATAATCATCATCACATAAGCATACATCATAAACATAGTCAACACATAATGGCATCATCATAATCATCATAACATAAATCATATAGGCTGCATCGTATATATAATCTCAAAAAGAATATAATGTCACAAGATAGAGTCATGAGATATCCCAAAAATGGAGCTTGTAGGCTCGATAGTCAATATATAATGTGTCATAACATAAATGTCTAAAATATGATGTCAATAAAATAAACATGTCAAATGCCCCTAGGATGTGCTCTCCTCATCTCCTCATGGAGAAGAGCGTAGTGACTGATGACCTATGGCTAGCACTGACATAACCTATGAAGATATAATGGCATGTGTCTGTGAGACCAACATAACTAACACTGATGGAATCATATCCATTGTAACATGTGGCTTTGAGGATACAACATGTGTCTACAAGGCTGAAAGATCTGGGGGCTGGCTATGCACTGATTTGTGCCTTGACCTAATGATCCATGTAAATGTCCTAACTTGTGACTAGAGTAGTGCCTATGATGGGACCTGTGACCTGATGTGTACCTTGAGGAGGTTAAGCCACCCACATTGCTATGGCTATGACTGTTGTGGCTACGGCTGCTCCCTAACCCTATTTCTATCCAGTTGGATGACCTATACAATCCAAGATCCCTTTGATCTGCTGGTACCACATGCTCATACAACATAATATACTACCATCTGCTCGTACTAACTCTGGCCAACTCCCTAGAAACATCTACAACCAGCCCTGTGCATAGCTGTGCAAACTAAATGCACCAACTCTCTATCTCTCTCCACTAGATCTTTGCCTAGTCCCTCTCCACCCAAGTCACCTCAAGCTCTCTCTTAAGGCACTGACCTCTATCGTGACCTAATCTAACCTCCTCTGCATATCCCCCAATCACTGATCTATGGTGGTATCCTATGACAATAGTGACACATTGGCTATATCTAGATCGCCATCGATCATCCGCTCTCAAAGTTGTCACTCTGCCTCATTTATCTCCTCTACGATGTGCACATCCTCCTCATCATCAGTGTCCTCCTCACCCCCAACAACTCCCTCCTCTCCTCCTTCAACATCAAGGGCCACCTCTTCCTGTCTCAGTCCCTCCTCCTCCTATCACCCCTTTCCCTTTGGCTACCTCTCCTCCTCCTCTCTGGCCTCCCCTTGTCTAGGCCCCTAATCCCTCTCCTCTTCCTCTAGCACCTTGGGGATAACATCTAGTGCCACTCTCTCGACATGTTGTCTAAATATCCTCAACTATCTCCCTCTGTACTCTCCTCTCGTCCTTCGCCAACCACCTCCATCATCACCTCCATCATCTCCTTCGTCATCCCCGCCACCTCTCCCGCCATCTCCTCTACCACTATCTCCTCAGCCTCATTCTCTGCCTCTCCCTCTACCTCTCTGACCTCCTCATTGCACCCTCAGAATAACAAATCTTTGATCAATAGGAGTTGGTGTATCAAGATCAATCAATGGAATTGACCTATAGGTCTTCCACCACAAGTCATAATCTATTGTCATCCCTAAATCTGCTTCCCCTCCAATCCATCCCCACTATTGTGCCACAAAACTATCAATAAGTTTCTTAGTAAATGAAACTGATATATCTATCCCCCACCCAGGCTCTTGTGATGACGGTGCATACTCTATTGTACCCATCGACACACCTTGTTGCTCACCAAATTATTGAAGTACCCGTTGGGGCAGATACATCTTTCTAATAAGTTGGCTCTGAATAGTGCAACCAATAATATACCTAAAATTTCAGAAAAAGGGAAAATGATTGGCCTCATCGGCACATGGTGAAAAATTCCTGTATGGTCTCCAAATGAATGATGTCATTGTATCAATCATGTGTCTCCAGTATCCGGTCTCTCCAACCCAGGTGTACTGCAAGGATCCTACATGTAAATTCATTCCACAACTAATGTTGTTCCCACCCTTGTAGGCTACCTCGTGTAACTAGTGGTACAACATTCCCAACAAATAGGGCCCCCACACAAAAAAAACTCGGTCCTACCACATCCGAACTATCACACTGCCCCATCTGATTGGGAATCCATGTATTCAACAATCTAGTATCAGTACCCCGACAATCAATGTCCACAACATATCGTCCCATCATGGGTAGTGCTCTACAAGGTACTCCCACTGAATCTCATAACCATCCACACCAAGGCCCACGCCATCATCTGCCTCATACAACTCAGTCATGCCCTACACCCCTCACTAAGGATCTTACATGACCTAATCTCCTTTGATAAGAATATGCATAATTCAATACACATCCTCTAAGGTGATCGTCGCCTCTCCTTCCGGTAGACAGAAGGAACAAGTCTCAGAGTGCTATCTCTAATCCAATGTTGTTAGTAGTCTCGTATTAGCCTAGATAATGGGCATATAGGTGAAATAGTATACTCCTAGTCCCATCAATCACCTCTATTGTCGGTCTGTCACTTGGTTCCAAAATGTGTATGTCAAATTTTCTGAACTCTCATGTATAAATTGACGCTAGTCATTTCTCCACACATAGAAACATGAGTTAGCACATTATTACAAATCATTATTACCATCTATCTGGCTAAACATGATGAAAAAAGTAAGTCTAAAGCTAGGTCAACCTTGGTCAAAGTCAAATGTGTCATGTTAACTTCGTTTGCATCGTTGTTAGTTGTTTGTGTCATTTCATACATCAGTTGTGTCGCAATATGACACTTGCATCATTTGACATAAAAAATGCATCATCCTTCGTCAATTGTTTTGCTCCACAGTCAAATATGTCATTGTAAAACAAATGTGTCACCCACATCCACGTTTGCATTGCAGTATTGCAAATTCGGCTTTGTGCCTATCAATTGCGGCTCAACTTGGCGAATGTGGTGAGATTTTTTGCAAATGTGTTGCACCCAATAGACCCACCTTGTGGACCCTTGGAATTTGCATTGTGATGCATCAAATATGTTGAATCTGACCTCAAATGTAGATTACGTGAATGCATGTGTCGCGGGACATTTGTTACCTACCCTAAAAACCTTAGAAATGTGTGCAAAATGACAAATTGACAAACTGGGTTCGACCTACTCACCGGCGGGTCCACGCTCACTAACCATCTGTATGTCTTGAAAGTCTTTCTATGGTGCTCAGTCATTGGAATCACCATCCTCACGTCCTGTCACCTTGCTTTGAGCTCTCCAAATTTACTATTGCGAATGTGAAAATGAATTGACTTTTACCCCATTTTCAACCTATTTATAGGGGAAAAGTGAAAAATTTCAAACTTTTTATTACTGGAGGCTCTTTTGACCAACCTTGACCAACCTTTTGGCTGCCTTAAACATGTTGAAATCTGAAAATGCTTGCACCATCGCTTTTCTGGTCATCAAATTAACTTGTCGGGACACTTTCCAAATTTTTCTATCACTGGCCCAAAATTTTAAAACTCTCTTAAGGGGGCACAGATACTTCGTACATTCGTTGGGGCATGTTTTTGATTGAGTTTTATTTGTCACAATGCGATAGGATGCATTATGACAAAGAGGGGAAAAATATAGACACATAAAAATGACCTAGGCTTGCAAGCTCTATTTTTACCACTTTCTTCCTAGTATAATTAAAATATTTAATTATGTCATTCGGTCCACTTTCAACTATTAATTAAGTAATTCATAATTATTTAATTAATTGATGTGTTTTATTCCTCTTGATTATTTAAATAAATAAATTTTATTTATTTATTTAAATGTGTCACTAATCTCTAATGTCTTTCCATAATTAAATAAATCCTTAAATTTATTTAATTATCTTGGTCCATAATTCTTCTTGATTATTTATTTATTTAAATAAGTCAATTAATGTCCAATGTCTTCTCATAATTAAATAAATTTCTCAATTTATTTAATTATTTGTCCTTCCCAAATTAAATAATTATCATTAATTATTTAATTGTTTTATTTGACTTTTTCCTCTTAAATTTAAATAAAATCATTTATTTAAATTGTCCCACTTTCTATTTTCTCTCTCTTAGTGAATAATTTAATTTAATTATTTAGTATCACATGGTCCCACCTTTTTTTCAATTAAATTGATTTTTAATTCAAAACAATAACTTTCCTTCTTAAATCAAATAACTTCTATTTTTATTTGATTTTCCAACCACCTCTTTTTTCGGTGCCAATCTTATCTCCTTGTCACATGCATTGTCAACCCTTGATTTGATTTTCTCAAATTAAATATTGTCCACCCAATTTTAATATGCTCTAATATTTCCCTAACCCTAATTATGGGTTGTTTTATTGAATCTTGTCCATTGATTCTAGGGCATTTGTCAACCTTCAATCTTGGCCATTCATCCAAAATTGCATTTTCTATAAAATGGAAATTTTCCTCTTATTTTGTCACCTCATGCTACCTAGTCTTCGTGCACTCTTGACATTTTAGTTCTTGTTTTAGGCATACTTCATCTTTCATTTGGAATTTTGGCATACTTTAGTCATAGTTTAGATTCTCTTACTTGTTTCATAGTTTAGCATTTTGATTCAAATCCTTCAACATTTTCTTTGGTCTTGGCATAGTCACATATTGCTCACTAAAAATGTGAGGGCAAGCAACATATTACAGCAAATAAAGAAGGTGTAATGGAGGTCATTCATGGACGATTGAAGACTTAAGGTGTTATTTTTCTTGTGTTCGTGTTATTTCCTCCCATGTTCTTCATTATTTCTTTGGGTTTTATTTATTTAGCTTTAAATCTGCTAACCTAGATTTTTCCCTTAGTTACAAAACTAGTCATCATCCTCAACCTTTAGTAATACAGGTGGAAAAGGTATGAAAATTCATTAAGTGTGAACCTAAAAGTAAACAAATCTAAAGCATAGATCATGAGTAAAATTTTTCTAATGTTTGTATCAACTTTCAATCAAACAATTAACCTTAGTAAAAACATTTGATTAAACATATCCTAGGATGCATTCTTCCTACAATGGACATCATCATCAGAAATCACCTTAGCTCCATTACTTTGACAAGAGATACAAATAACAATGACTATTTTTTTTTCTTATGGTTTATCTTATTGACCCATTCTAAGGACCTCTCGATGATGTCTATCAAAACAATTTAGAGAGAAAGGAATGGGGCATAACTCATTATATTTTGTTTTTGTGCTTGTGGGAAATTCTTGTAAAATAAATTTTGTGAATACTTGATTTGTTGTGCGTAGGGAGGTTGTTTTGAATAGATTGTTGACTATTACATATGCTTTGGTCTGAAATGTTCTAAACTTCTAAACTACATTCCAAAAAGGTTTTTGTATGTTAAGGTGTAAGCAAGGATTATCCTATCTATTTGTAGAGTCAAATTACATCGCATTAGATACAAATCCATCCTGGTTATCAATACCTTGATGCATCATGTCTATGTGTTATATCAAAAATAAGGAATGAAATGATGAAGTATCCCAATCCTTAAAACAAGCAAATCATTAATCTTGTCACCATATCTAATAAAGTCTAGAAGACTTGTAGACTTGTTGGACTTCTGAATCAATCTCAAAATCAATGGTTAATCCATTCATTTTATTCTTCTATCTTATTTCTGTTGTAACATGGTATCATGAAATTTAACAAAAATGATAATACATTCATCCTGCATCCAAACTTTTTTAGCATATGTACATCTTGCATAATCATATCATAATCATGATCATATCATACACATAAAATCATCACATGGGAAACATGCAAAATTAGATGCATCCATCTCATAGGCATGTCATATGGAAAGATACAAAAAAAAGAGAATAAAAAATTCATCACATTGCATCCATAACATAAAATCGCCATTGCATAATAGGTATAACATCATATTATGGATTATACAATACTTCATATTATATGCGCCAAATAGAAAACATCCATAGC
Organism: Sequoia sempervirens; assembly: GCA_007258455.2. Taxonomy (NCBI): domain Eukaryota; kingdom Viridiplantae; phylum Streptophyta; class Pinopsida; order Cupressales; family Cupressaceae; genus Sequoia; species Sequoia sempervirens. The sequence goes on along the minus strand of VDFB02137365.1, from coordinate 27,771,527 downwards.
TCAATCACACCAAGTCAGCCGGTAAAGCTTAGGTCAAACTCGGTAAACTTTTTGTCAAGAGCCTAGTCAGCACAAGTCAAATTGTCTTTTAACCCGATCCAATTTGTCAACTCTTGGTTATCCTTCAGATGTGTCCTTGTAGAGAACAACCTCTGTCATTTATTCCTTAGGATGTGTCCTTCTTAGGCATCATCCCCATCATCTGGCATTTTGAAGGATTCTCTTGGCATTTGAGGATCGATCCTCTCGACATCGACATCATTTACGAAGTGTCCTTACTGAATTTGGAAAACCTTGGCATTCAACATCTTGGCATCGTCCAAACTTGACACCTGACTTCTTGACATTTACACACTTGGCATCTTGACATTTAAAACACTTGACATTTAGATACACTTGGAAAACACTTGGAAAACATTATCTTGGAATTTTTTTCCTTTGATCTTTCATCATGTTACTAGTTTCTCTGTGATGTCTTGACAACAGGATTTAGGGAAGCAATGGCGTTGTGATGATTGACTTCTCTATCTTTTCACATTATTCTCTTGGTTTTTGTCAGCGATGTCGACAACATGATTTAGAGGAAGCAACGACATATAATCATGATTGTCTTGTCTTTTTCAAGCAATCATGTTGCTACTTCCTCGAGGATGTCTTGACAATGGGATTTACAAGAGCAATGAAGTTCAATGAGTTGTCTTTATTTTTTTTAATTATCTTTTTATGCTTGTCATTGCTTATGACAAAAAGACTAGGGCAATCACACTCTTAGTATGAGTCATGATTATCATATGCGTATTTGCTTGTTTCATATGATGGTGTGATCTTGCACACCTTGATCTATGTCATATCATGGTGTTTTTTGGCCATAATAATAATCCACCCAATGATGATTAAGAGCAATAATGGTGAATTCCTGTGGTAACATGTTGAAGGATTTGTTCTTCTCACTAACATTCATCTCCTCCTACATTATCGTCTTGTCCAATCATCTCATGATGATATCACATCCACATAACATGTAGGTGCATACATCATTCACATCATCAAAACACACTTATCACATCATAAGATTTCATTTTCCATACATATATAGTCATGCATTAACATACATAAACATGGCATCCATAACCATCATATATTATGCATCCACATAATTATCATTAGAACATCACATCGTCATGGTATTTTAGCATAAATAATCATCACATCATCATGACATCTCATCATAAGTAGATATCATAAATGCATACATAGCATGGCATATAAAAGACATCATTATAAAAATCATAAATGCATAAATGGCATCACATAGGCATCATATGGTCATAATTACGTCATCATAATTATCATCACATAAGCATACATCATAAACATAGTCAACACATAATGGCATCATCATAATCATCATAACATAAATCATATAGGCCACATCAAAACTGCATCACATATATAATCTCAAAAAGAATATAATGTCACAAGATAGAGTCATGAGATATCCCAAAAATGGAGCTCATAGGCTTGATAGTCAATATATAATGTGTCATAACATAAATGTCACAAATATGATGTCATCGTAAACATGCCAGGAGTTACTAGGATGTGCTCTCCTCGTCTCCCTCATGGAGAAAAGAGCATGGTGGCCCGATGACCTATGGCTGGAATTGACATAACTTATGAAGATATAGTAGCTAATAATACGTGAGACCAACATAACTAACTTTGATGGAATTGTATCCATTTATAACATGTAGGTGTGAGATGTCTGACAATGTGTGTCTACAAAGAGGCTGTGAGATATGGATGCTAGCTATATATGTTTTTACGTACTTTTGTACGATGAGCCATGTAAATATCGACCTCTAACTAGGAGTGCCTATGATGGGACACAGCGTGACCGATAATATTGTGTGCCACGGGGAGGGATGAGCCACCACACTACTGCAGCTACTTATTTGTTGTGGCTATGGCTACTCTGATCCTATTCCTATCTAGCTAGATGACACAGAAAATCCAAGATCCCTCTAATCTCTTGCAGCACCGCTCACTCATACAACATCCTATCTGCCCTCTACTCACACTGCTTTTGCCAACTCCATGGGCTGTCTGCAGCTTGACCTTGTGTGCATAGTTGTGCAAAGCCCCGGCTTGCACCAACTCTCTGTCTCTCTGCTGGATCTCTACCTAGTCCTTCTTCACCCAAGTCACCTCGAGGCTCTACCTGCTCACTTTTATTGTCCCCTCCGCCTCCACCCTCCTGTCCCTGTCCTTTGTCCCATTCCATTCCTTCCTTCTCCTCTGAATCCCATTGTCCTTCCATTCCACCATCTATCCTCTCCAATATCCACATCCCTCCCTCATCCCCCGGTGTCCCTCCCTGCCCCCCCCAACAACTCCCTCCTCTCCTCCTTCAACATCAAGGGCCACCTCTTCCTGTCTCAGTCCCTCCTCCTATCACCCCTTTCCCTTTGGCTACCTCTCCTCCTCCTCTCTGGCCTCCTCTTGTCTCGGCCCCTCATCCCTCTCCTCCTCCTCCAACCTCAGGGATAGCATCAAAATTGCCACTCTCTCGACATCTTGTCTAGCCTCCTTGGATATCTCCTCTATAATCTCCTCTAGGTGCTCACGCCCACCACCTCCATCACATCACCTCCATCATCACCTCCATGTCCACCTCCATCTCTGCCTCTCCTTGCCTCTCCAACCTCCCTCCTTGCACCCTCGGAATAATAGATCTTTGATCAGCAGGGAGGCCCGGTGCATCCCGAGATCGATCAATGGAATGTCGACCCTGTAAGATTACGCACCTGTTATAATCTATTGTCATCCCTATATCTACTACCCCTCCACTCCATCCCCACTATTGTGCAACAAAATTTTCAATCTACTACTGAGCAAATGACACTGAAATAGTCGACCCCCACCCAGGCTCTTGTGATGACCATGCATACTCTATTGTCCACATTGGCACCTACTACTCCTGGCTCATAAGGCACACGGTGATGTAGATACATCTTTATAATCAACTAGCTCTGAATAGTGCAACCCGATCAAATATCTGAACTTTTCGAGAAAAGGAAAAGCGATTGGCCTCATGCGTCCCATGGTGCACAATCCTGTTTGGTCTCCAAATGAGCACGATGTCATCATTATCAATCATGTGTCTCCAGTAGCTGATCTCTCCCAGCACGGGTCTGTGCCAGGGCTCACGCCAAAAGTATACATATGGCATTCCATCCAACTGGTTGGAGTCTTTGAATGGGTGGTTGGAAGGCGGTGATATGCTCCCACACCCATATCATCGGTAAAAGTCATTACAAAACTAATGTTTCTCCCACCCCTATAGGCTACCTCATGTAACTAGTGGTATAGCATGCCTAACAAATAGGCCCCCCATGTAAAAACAACTGGGTCTCGCCAAATCCAAACTAGCACACTACCCCATCTGATTGGGAATCCATGTCTTCTATGATGCGGTATTAGTATCTCAACAATCAGTATTGTGCACAACGCTAGCGTCCACCGTGGGTAATGCTATAGCGATACTCCCCACTTGAATCTAAGTAACCATCCACGCAGAATTGCGCCATCATCACCACCTCATGCTACTTAGTCATGGCCTGCACCCTCACTAAGGATGCTTACCGCGACCTACTCTCCTCTGATAAAAATATGTAGAATCCGATACACATCCTCTAAGGTGATCGTTGCCTCTCCTTTTAGTAGATGGAATGAACAAGTCTCAGAGTGCCATCTCTTGGCCAATGCTATCAATAGTCCCCTATTAGCCCAGATAATGGGCATATAGGTGAC